>VXAL01015320.1:20933-40418 GCA_013399475.1 Chauna torquata
TTTTAAAAAAAAAGCATTGAGTTGCTCTTATTTGCTATTTGGAGCTAATTCACAACCAAGTGAAGTCAACCAAGTGGGAAGATGGCCCACTTTGAAACGCATAAAAGGTTTCTGCTATAAAAGGAAATAATGTACTCTCCATATCCCTGATGGAAAGGACAAGAAATGTTAAGTCAAATTACAACAAGGAATGCAGGCTAAAATATCAGCAAATATGTACCTAAAGATAATGTAAGTGTAAACTAAAGCAGCTGAATATATGTGTTTGTGAGGTTGTGAGATCTCTATCACTGGAGGTCTATAAGGTTAGACCTATATCAATATCATTCTTGACAGACAAATTTTAATCTTGTTTCAGAGCAGGGGAACAGATTATGTGGTCTCAAAACGCGTTCTGGATCTATTTTCCTTACTTTGGTGGTTATTTCCTATGTTATGGCAAGATCAGAAAACTCCATTACATTTCAGCAACCCAAAACGTTAATCACTGTAAAGGTGATATTTTATGAGACAAATCCTTTCTTGGAGAATTTATGATATCATTTCAGATAAGACACAAGGAGAGGTTATAACAATTGAAGGAATGGTGGATGGCACAACAGTGACAGGGCACTAACTTTACACTTTGTTATTTTCAAAGTGCGATTTGTGCTTTCAATCATGTAAAAGCTCTTAAAAAAGATGGTATCATGAAGTAGTCATTGATCTGCCAGCCGTGTACCTCTGAATGATGGGTTACTCTGGCAAAATTCATGCAAGTAGCGCCTATTCTGACAAATAGTCCAGTTAGCTTGAGGAGGAGTGTTAAGCACCAGAAGGGAATAATTTCCATTTAGTAAATCTGCTGTAATATCACAATAGGCAGAAATGTGCCTGCTCCCCCTTGCCACACATCTGCACCTTACCTATCTAACTGGTCTCCTCAAGCTCCATAGTCAGTCCCTGAGGGCAGCTCAGGACAGAATCTCAATTCTAACGCTCTGAGTTGCTCTCGGGAGGGGACTCTCCCTCTCCATAGAGAAGTCAGGGAGACTAAATGGGTAAATTAAGATACGAACAATAACAATTTTCAGTATTTGTTAAAGTTCTGTTTCAAAAAGGTTCTTCTTTCCCAGGCTGTAATTAAAGCCAATGAACTGTGCATTTTGTTAAAAAGTATATTTTTACTTAGTTTAGGACTATTCCTTTGCAAAGTTTCCTTCTGTTATATAAGACTTTCCTCCATGACACACAACTATAATGCAAAAAGATTTTTGTATGAGGCACAATAGAAAAAAGAGTCTGATTCTGCAAAGCTTGCCCAAAACACTTTCCACCATCTAAACATCCACAACAAAACGTCATTTGGAAACAGTTAACTTCTGATAGACTGATGTTTTTTGTTTTTATAAAGCTAAAGCTAATAATTTTACCCGATAAGAAATGCTTTCACAAAAGATGTTCCCAAACCAAGACTAAAAAGAGCCTTTTACATGTTTATAGACTGTGATTTTCAACAATTTGCTTCAAACAACCTTTTCCTCCTTCAGTATCTTCATGTTCTTGTCTATAAAGATACAGGTACTGTTAACTTTCTTTTCCCAGCTGTTCTAACCTTTCTCACTGAAATTCTCTTCAGCTAAGAACTCATTTCATTGTCAAATCTCCATTTTCTAAAGCTCCAATTCTTTTATTCATCTTTGTGGTTATACTGGTAGAATGGGCAATGATCCAATTAGCCAGGAAGCAAATAAAGCATTCCTTCATGCTGCTAAACACACTCACAATAAAAAAATTCTGTGATCTAACCCATAATATCAGAACCTTTAATTGCCCAAAATAGGTTAGTCACCTGCAATGACAATAACAATAATTTCTTGTGAAAAGATCCAATTCTTTGCACATGCTGTCTTACAAAATGGCTTAGATTTTTTTTTTTTTCTTAATATATAAAAACCTGAAAACTTTCCTGGGAAAAGGACTGGTTTGTATAATATGTAGATTATTTCAGTTGCTTGATCACTGTAATAAATGCCAGAGAAGATAAACAAACACTCCTTGCAAATGAAGCATTGCATGCAAATTTCATTTTTCATTAGAATGACACTTGGTGACCTATTCTGGAACCATACATTGATGAGATTTTCCTAACTAGGCACGGTTTCTAATATTTAGTTAATGAATATCAAAAAATATCCATGATTTTTATTTAAAAAAACTACATACATAAAAAAACTCATTAAAAACTTGGGATGGAGAATAACACATTAAAAATGCTTGAATAGACAGAGATTATTACAAAGCGCAGAACAGCAACATTTCATGAATAAATCAAAAGGTATTAAGATTAAACAAACATGTAAAGTTTGAAAATTAAAGGAGGTCAATTAATGAAAGCAACAAATTAATTCAATTTTCATTCAAGCACTTGACATTAAGCTTGCTGCTGTATGAATAAACTCAATTTCAAGCTGTTTGATGTATAAAGCCATGTTGCAAGCAGGCCAGAAAATCTCAAAACTTCATTTCCCTGATTACTAAGGTTAGACAAGATGTACCTTTGACCTGACTGGTAGGAGGATGCCAGATTGACATCATATTACATTCAAATCATCCTTCATTTCAGATCAAAGAAAATGACACAAACATTGAGCACTTCAGAGAAACAACATGCCTACTGCAAGTGGAAAAGCAGCTATGGATGACACAGAATATATTCCTTTTAGACACCTATGTGGGCACAACATCTTATTTGAAATGAATTTAAGGTGTGCTTCTGATGCTCAATGCTCAGGAGTAGTCTGAAACCATATCAACTCTGAGTAGCAACAGAAGGATGTTTATGTGTATTGCACTGCGCCACTGTATTGAGGCAAAAGTCCCTAAACCAAATATATGCAGTGTAGCTGGAATGGGGATTTCATTAGCAAGGCCTCTGTGACGATGTTTTAACCTATTCCACGGCCTTGGAAGAGTCATATGATATGGGGCCAGGAGCCGTGGCTTCTCAGTAATTGTGATTCTTTGTTGTGCAGATAGCACTCCAGAACAAAAAGAGAACAAATCTTCATATCTATGTAGCAAACCCAAATAACTGCACAATTGCAGAGCTGGCAAGCATTTCTTTCAGTGCTTGTCCATACAAAGTTCACTACGGACAATTCACATTTATTCAAAATTTGAAGTTGAAAGAGAAGCAGAAGATTGCATCCGATCTTGAAATCTTTGCAAAGAAATAACTTAACTTAGCTGGGTCTTTATAAAATACTTTTTCTAAAACACAAAATACTTGGTAAAGTGTTNAAACAAAAATCTTGGGTAATTTTTTTTTTTTTTTTTTTTTTTTTTTTTTGCATTGACATGAGCAATATTTTGGAGACGGGCTAGTAAGAAGAGAGAATGACAGTACTGGAAATCCACTTCACCTTAGGCGTCATTACATTTTATATCATACGAATGATGCCTCTGAAATTGTAAATGCTAAAGGAGTTAATCGGAATTTTAATTTCTCCAACTCTTGCAGCAGAGATGGCACCTACTCAAAAACATGTTTGGTCAATGACAAAAAGACACATTTGAGTCTAGATGCCAATGCAAATCTCATCTTTGCCCACTCAAACTAAACAGTAATCTCCAGGGAAGGATTATAAGATTACATGTCAAAAGGAACATAGGACTCATACAAATTATATGAAATTCTGATTTCATAAGCCCATATTTCACAATGGTCCAACTTCTATATAAGCAAAATATGAACATCATGGTACAAGGCAAGGAGAAAAGCCTTATTCATTTCAGAAATAAAGTGTCTCCTACCATGACCTTATACATGGCTGAGTTTTCATGTAGGGATGTCCCCATGATTGCATTGCCTGGTGCAGCCTACCCTTTTCACAGCACCCTGGGAGGTGTATGGTGCAAATCTTCATGTACCCTGGCAGCACTGGAATACACCTACCAAACCTCTGCACTCCTAAACTGATGCGTACTCATGAAAAGTCACACACGGTTGCTCCCAGATTCATAATTTGAAAACTGTTTTTTTTTTTTTTTTAAGCAACTCAATTCCCAAAAGCATCTTCTGGATAAGACATTTTAATAATTATTTCACAGATGGAGAAGCTTTTGAAAGGAGACAGGGTGACGACAAATATGTACTGAGTCTGTGCCACAGCAAGAATCTTATCCTGTCTTCTGTCTCGCTTACATCACTGTAACCTGGCCTTTCACAGTATCCTCTTCAAGAGCATACGAATTCAACTTTACTGCATTCAGCTATTTTAAACCTTTGCAAAACACATGTTTTTGAAGAAATACAAGATTTTTTAAAGTGGATTGTCATAGTGTATCATGCATTTCATCATTCTTATTAAGAATCCCTCCTTAGGGACTTGGCACCGGTGTTATGATTTGTTCTTCATTTTTATATAGAGTATTTGAGATTTTATTTAGGTCAGTAGTGCTTGAAAAAATAGTTATCTATTTAATTATTGATGTGTTGAAAATCATCAGACCTTAGGACTCACAGTCAGTGAACATGGGACCTTCTCAAATTACCATTACCAATCAAGATTGTGAAGGCTTTCTCGGGACAAATATGCAAATATTTTAACTTCTTCTTAGCTTTAATCAAGACAACTTCCTGTTTATACTGGTTTTTATTCTTTCACAGATTTCTTTTTTTTTTTTTTTTTGTATTCATTCCAATTATATGGTTAAATTCTTCATTTTCAGTGGAAAAAAAGTATGCATTTTTATTTGCATGAGCTGTTACAGCTGTACAGTATTCATGTGTTCATCCTAAGTGTCTGAGAGGGTATCAAACCAAGCAGATACTGTTCAGTGTTACAGAAGAGAAGCAGTATTGAAAAACATAACAAAGTCCTCTCTGGGATACATCAACAATGTCTGAGTTCGGTAGCTTGAAATGCTAACAACATGCCATCTGTGTTTTAGTGAGGGTTAGCTACTGCTTAAATGATTGTGATTAACAGCCAAAGCTTTATACACTAACAAGCCAAGTTTGATTGTAATTCTTTGGAATGTAATCATCACTCTACCCTGCAATTATACACAGTGTATGTTGAATTAGAAGCAAAGAAAAAGAACATGAAATAACTTTCAGACTTGAAAAAGCAGCCTATTGAACACAAGCCAAAGGTGAGTTGATTGATGAGAACTATGACTCATTGTAATATTGCTGATATACCATAAAAAGATCAAAGGAAATGATAATTTGAAGAATCACTGCGGAAACAAAATGAAGAACATGCATCAGGAACATAACTTAGATTAAATAGGCAGACAAGTAGACTAAAATTTCAGAAAGACATAAACATTTGATTTTACAACAGAATTGTGAACTATAGAAAAATTTTTATTTTACCTCATTCCTCATTTCTTTTGCTGACAGATAAGAGTTATATGACTAATTTCACTTGTGTCCATTCTCAACAGATGTGCTTGTGCCTTCATTTTCAACTTGATTTAAAGCTGTTATAAGTAAGGTTTAAAAGCTATGTAAAATTCCATTGAAATTTCTAAAGTCCGGCTAATTTTCTTGATAAAGGAGGGAGAAGAATACTAATGGCCAAAAAGCAGGTTTTTCAGCAGAAAATTAGCCCTTCTTACAACGAAGACACTGGGGGATGTATTTTTAAAAGTAAAATATAGCAGAAAGATTAATTATTCAATTAATAGGTTTCAGGTTTGCTACATCCACTGCTGGTAGAGTAGGTAGGACAGGGAGGAATCTCCCTCCCAGATTGGCAATCTTCTCCACATTTCCTGCCTCTAAGAGAGAAACTAGCATCAGGCTGCTTTTGCATTGTTCTGCCTCAGACAAGACAGATGTCTCGACCAAAGCTGCTGCTCTTTGCAGAGGGCAACTTGAAGCAGCTTCCCTCTCCACGCAGGCCTGGATCATCCCCCATCTCACAGAATCGTAGAATCATCTAGGTTGGAAAAGACCTCCAAGATCATCTAGCCCAACCATTAAACCAGCACTGCCCAGTCTACCACTAAGCCATGTCACTAAGCACCACATCTACATGCCTTTTGAATACCTCCAGGGATAGTGACTCAACTACTTCCCTGGGCAGCCTGTTCCAATGTCTCACAACCCTTTCAGTGAAGAAACTTTCCCTTATATCCAACCTAAACCTCCCCTGATGCAACTTGAGGCCATTTCCTCTTGTCTTATCGCTTGTTGCTTGGGAGAAGACACCGACCCCCACCTTGCTACAGCCTCCTTTGAGGTAGTTGTAGAGAGCAATAAGATCTCTCCTGAGCCTCCTTTTCTCCAGGCTAAACAACCCCAGCTCCTTCAGCAACTCCTCATAAGACTTGTTCTCCAGACCCTCCACCAGCTTTGTTGCCCTTCTTTGGACACGCTCCAGCACCTCCATGTCCTTCTTGTAGTGAGGGGCCCAAAACTGAACACAGTATTTGAGGTGCGGCCTCACCAGAGCCGAGTACAGAGGGACAATCACTTCCCTAGTCCTGCTGGCCACACTGTTTCTGATACAAGCCAGGATGCTGTTGGCCTTCTTGGCCACTTGAGGACACTGGTCCACTCTTCCCAGCAGCTCTTTGCTCCCTTCACTCCCGTAGCCATGTCGTGCTCATGTCATTGTGAGATGCTCTCCTACCCAGTGCACCTACAGCCTTGCTGCTTTGTGTCAGATAGGAGGGTTAAGAAGTGGCCGTTCACAGGCCACATCTGCTCTCTAGTCCCCTTCTTCAGCACCATAAGCAGCTTTTGCCTAGGTCCCTAATCATCCGTAATCTTCTCCTTCCTGCCCGATTAGCTGCAATTCTGCCAATTTAATGCTTTTCTTGAACACCCACTCCATCACTCTCTGCTTCTCTAACAGCTTGTGGAGAAAGACGAGCTTTTCCATTTCTTTTTTCTTTTCTCTTTTTTTTTTTTTTAAATTTGATCTCTTACCAGCTTAACATCTCCCCTATTCATGCTCTCCACTCCAGAATATACATTCTTATTTAGAATATTTATAAACTTTGGGAAAGTGAGTGTCCCGGATTTGGCTGGTATAGAGTTAATTTTCTTTTGAGTAGCTGGTGTGGTGCTGTGTTTTGGATTTAGGATGAAAATAATGCTGATAACACACTGATGTTGCAGTTGTTGCAGGGCAGTGCTTACACAGAACCAAGGACTATGCAGCTTCTCACACTGCCCTGCCAGCGAGGAGGCTGGGGGTGCACAAGGAGCTGGGAGGGGACACAGCCAGGACAGGTGACCCAGTCTGGCCAAAGGGATATTCCAGACCATATGGTGTCATGCTCAGCAATAAAAGCTGGGAGGGTCACTGCTCCAAGAGGGACTGGGCATTGGTCAGTGGGTAGTGAGCAATTGCATTGTGCATCACTTGCTTTGTATATTCTTTTATCACTATTATTATTATTTTCCCTTCCTTCTCTGTCCTGTTAAACTGTCTTCATCTCAACCCAAGAGATTTTACCTTTTTTTCCAATTCTCTCCCCCATCCCACTGTGTGTGTTGGGGGTAGAAGTGAGCAAACAGCTGTGTGGTGCTTAGTTTCCTGCTAGATTAAACCACAACATTGAGTTAAATCTCTGAACTGCTTTTTTTTTTTTTAGCTTAACCATACTAACCCTGAAACAGTGGAGTTTCCCAGCACCATCTACACACACACACACACATCAAGAGGAAGAACATTCCAGAATCATGTCAAATAAATACATCAGATCATCACCTGTGTCCCTTATATTGGAATACCTACTTACCAATTCTATCGATACTTGTCTCCAGTGACAGGACAGAGATTTTGCAGAACTGTTGTCTTAAGGGCTTATCTTATTAATTTGAATTTACATGTGGCAACTGTTAAGAAAGCTGATTTTAAAATGCACGGGAAACTAAATCAACTAATTTTACACATCTGTCAGCTACCTCATATATGCAAAATCCAAAGCTTTGTTCAATGTATAAGTCATGTTCATTTATAAAATGAATGCATTGGAAGTGGGAATGTTTCTTTTCTTTCCCTTCTATCCGTTGATGTGACTAAGAGATTTTTCTTACCATATGAAAGATCTCTGCTTTTTCATTGCTTTTTTCACAATCTCCCTCTAATAGGTATCATGGTCCCCTGGTAGCTGGCATGATGGTATCTCAACAGCTCTGATCCCTGCAGCAGCCCTGAGATTTCTGAGATGCATTGTTCATCTTCAGCAGACTTTAGTATATATTCTTCTTCATATTTAGGATTATTTTATGCACGGATCGTATGAAGTATGCCAGAACCACCATCACACAGTACAAAGACTGTCCTATTTTCACAAAAATATTAGTAAGGTTTGATCTGCATTTCATGGTGGAATACCAGGTCTTAGGAAACATTTAGAGTTGCCATGGTAAAATATTAGACTTTTCCAAAGGTGTTCTCCAAAGTCAAGAATCTTTCCTGAATTATTGTAACTAAAATAGTATAACCAACAGAAGTTTGGTTTTTTATATATATATATATACACATACACTTTAGTTTTATATATACGTATATATGTGTGTGTATTTATGTGTGTGTGTACACCTATATACAATAAATTACTATAATCAACAAAGTTTTTGCAACCTACGTTTGCCAGATACTTTGACTGTTAGTTTCTTTACTATAAGACCTGGTCTGTCCCAAACTTCAAAATGTAGTTTTTATAATGAATAAGATAATCTTCTCAGATATAGCTATTAGGTTTATAGGGGTCAACTGATTCCATTACTGTTAGATTCCATAAAAGAAAACAATCCAGCAGATAAGAACATAATTATCTTTAAGACCATCCAGGATAAACTGCAGGACAGATCTATATCTTTAATGCATGTAATTTGTAAATTTGGTTTGATAACCTGTTTGGACTTCAGTGTTTACAACACTTTCAGATCAGTGTTTTTGTAATTCTTACGGGAACTGAAACTTCAGCTGGTCAGGCAATCAGATGAAATTCTGAACATCTGGACCTGGGAAAATCCAAAGAATCAAAGCAAGCTTAACTCCTGTATTTTGAGATATTTGTCCCAAAACCAGAAAAGAGCAGGAGATTCAGCAGTTCAAAGTAGAAATGTATAATCCATATGAATAAACTGCGAAATTTTAAAATAAAAATGATAGCAATTGGGATTAAAATCTTTACTTTCAAATGGAGTTTTCCATAATCTGTTTAAAGCAAAGACAATCTATGTTCATTTTCCAATCAAGGCTACAGAATTGAGTGCACTGGACATAATTTTTCTGTAATTCTTTTAAAACAATGTCTACACACACAGTCAGCAGAAAAAAAAAAAATCATCTTTTTCTAGTGTAGGAAAGGGAGAAATATTGATACATATCTGTATCTCCGGAGTTCCTATAACCTCTGCAGGATCTGTTTGAAAGACTTTCATTAATTCTCTAGGTTCATACCTTACGACAAGCTAATTTCTCAAAAGAATAAATACAGTACATTTTATTTTAAAGATCACTTATTACTATCATATCTGAGTTGCTAGGGAAAAGAAAACAGTGAGAAAATTGCAACAGTGAGTTGCAGTTAACATCAGACGTATTTTAGTTTTCATTTTTGTAAAGATGACAACCCACCCCACAACAGGTCTGGCTAAGAAGAATTGGTATAAAAAAAAAATTAATCCACTCAGAAGGAATTAGCTGTTTATAAACTTGAATGGAACAAGGTGTAACTCAAATCCCAGGCTGGCATTTTGTGCAATGGACCTGTACAGGCAGGAGAATGACAAGTTTCCCATCCTCAGTAAGTGACAAAGTACCCGAGTAGCAGGGCTACCACTCCAAACGGTGTGTAGTAAGGAGGCAACCTTCAAACTCTCCAGAACAGGTTTACTTAAATAAAACAGCAGAGGAGAACATTCTATTAACATAGATGCATATTCGTAACTAAAAATGTGTACTTTAAAACTAACTTTAAAATAGTCTTTGTTTTAAGCCAGAAGTAACACTAGTTTTGAAAGAGGCTAATCCAGCCTTTTAACCATTTTCTCCAGAATTCTGTCTCAAGATGATATGGTTAAAATTGCAAAGTCACCACAAAACAGTCAAAAAAATCAGAATTCAAACCAGGAAATGATAAATGACCTTAAAAGCTCCAGGACTATTTTAAATCATATTTAGTTTACTTTCTATATTGGGTCACATCTGGGTCACATATCAAAAATTGTATCCAAAAAACAATAAACATAGCAAATTCAGCCTGAAATTCTGCATTAAATTAAGACAAAAACACAGAGTTAAAAGATCTATAACTTAAAGCTCCGCTATGTTCAGAGGTGATGTAGGTGAACACCTCTCAAATACCAGCTGTAACTCTACTAGGAAAAAAATAAATTAACATTTTCTTCTATGTATGTGTTTTTACAGAGTATTGGCCTTAAAACTATTAGTTAAATTCCAGACTCACTTGTTTAAGTTTACATTTGAAAACAACCCATCTTTATTGGCTTGGAATCTGGCAGTTAATATCCAGTAATCAATGTCCAAAGTATAGCCTTGCTACAAATAATGTTGTGCCTACATTTTTCAGAAACATATCAACATTTTGAGATGAATACAAGTATGCAGATTTTTCTAATAAGAAAGCTCTCTCTGTGTCTTTGCATTGGGAATATATTTGCAAAAATTAAACTCTACCCTTTTGGGAGCTTCAGACATAAAAATGCATAAGATTAAATACACCTACACAGGCAAAGTTGTGCTTTCTTGTAGAGAGACATTTGATAAGTGAATCCACTTTCTGTATATCAGCTTTGCAGGGGAGAGCATTTTGTTTTAACATGCAAATGAAAGAACAAAGCATGTCAAAACTTTCCTGAGGACAGATTCCACCCTTCTCCTCTGCATCACTAATTTGAAAATAGCGGAAAGAAGTAGCCACTCAAGTCCATTGCCTGAAGGCTGTTGAGAGATATTACCATTTAAAATCCAGTTGTGGTCTCACAGTAATTCCCATTCCTGTATCAGAACTTCATGCCAATGAAAATTGGCTGACAGAGAAATTGACCATCTATCAGAGCAGATGAAAAAAAAAAAACAACCCTCCATCAGCAGGAGTCTTCAGATATCAAATTAATTTACTGAAACTTAAATAGAAAGTCTTTAACAATATTTCAGAATGGAAGTCTACTAGACTTGAAGTTGGCAACAGAAAAGGCCCAGCTTTGCCCAGCTTGGCTTAGTGTAATGTGCTTAGGTGAAGGGCATCACACGATATCCATAATTCAGCAGGTTGGTCTCTTCCGTCTGTATTAGAAACTCACAGAGAGAGAACCATTTGCTGCATAAAACATACATCTAAGTGGTTCCACTCTGGGTCATTAAAGCCCCCTCCAAAAGACAGAATGGACAGAGAAGAAAGAGAAACTTAATACTGGGGTGGTACAGACCTCTGCTTTCTAGAATCATCACATTTACAATTCCAGCCACTGGCACAGTAAAGGTAAGCATCAGGGTGTTGGATCACACCAAGCACAGACATATTCATAGCATGTGATATGAAGAGCGTACCGTGGATGCTCCCAGTCCCTCGATGGAGGGACTATGCACCACAGCTGGGAGCAAACCCTCCATATGGGCTACAGAGGGCAAGAATCTTAAATTTAGTGTGAACTTCCTAGCTTTTGTCCAGTTTTGCTCCATGTGACTGGCATCCTTTCTGCACACTAGGTGATCTTTAACATCTGATTTGAGTTTGATATACTGGTGTTTGCTTACAGAACATTTACCATGAAATAAAATAAATGGTGACTTTGCTGCCTTTTTTCCTTCTCAATTTTTTTACATTACTTCCTGTTTTTGTTGTTGTTGTTTGTTTGTTTATTTTTGCCAGCTCTCCCCTTGTGCTCCTTTCCATGATGCAGATGAAGAGGGAACAAGTAGTTCTAATTCCCAAAACTAAATGTCAGATCAAAATATGCTTCCAGCTGAATTGACTCTGTTAGAATTCTTAGTAAATTAAAATAATTCTAGTTTAGTTAAGTTCCAAACCATTTATTTGTGTGTGTGTGTATTTTTTTAAATGCTTTTAAGAAAAGGTCCTTGCACAATAGTTTGTTTTTTGTTGTTGTTTTTTTTTTCCCCTCTCTCTTACACACACATGCACTCACACACACAAATAGACACAAATATCACTGGCTATAAACTGTGTGCAATAAAGATGTAATAAAGATAAATGTAGAATCTTTTTCCACTGCAACTTTCATTTTTCCAAATGACTGGTCTACTGACAGACTGACTTACTAAGAGATTTTATTTGAAATCATAAACAACTTGTATTCACTGATCTAAATTAAATGCATATTGCAGAGATAGTGCTACAAGTAAAAATATAATGAAGAATAATGACAATTGAACAAAAGCAAGTTAGAAATATTCGTCATGTAAAGAAATTATCATTCAATTTTACATTCTTATAGTAATTGACATTGAAAAACAAATGCCCTAAAGAGTTGTGCTTAGAAAATCAAATTTTTGAATCAATGTTAAAGCCATCTCTGTTACTACTCAGAGATTATATGCAGAAAGTGTATTCTGTTATGGATGTAACAACAGCATTGATTAATTTCATATATTTCTTTTTATTGCTTTTTACACTATCCTGTAACAGTCATGAAACCAAACCTGTCTAATTCCCAACAAGAGCTGAGACAGCATGAGAGTCTGGACAGCTCCATTGCCCACTGGTGAACCCAAAATGCCTGATCTCAGAAGCCTTCCCTGTTATGCGCTCTTTCCAACCATAATCAGTGTCTTTTGGACCAAAAGTACTGCAAATGCAAACAGTCTTTTGAGAACATGAAGAGAACAGCTTAGCTGAACAAAGAGGGCCACATACACTGATTCAATTTTGAAGAGATGTAAGTGGAGTCTTACACAGGCCTCTGAGGCTGCAGGATAACTGTGCTGCAGAAATACACAGAACACTGTCATTTTTTCTTACACCTACCTTTTATCTTTATTTCCAACCCAATTCCTCCTCTGGCCCTGAGCCTTCAGCCTAATTGGTCTTCCCTACTCCCTGATTAGCTGCTAGGTTGAGAAGATCTACAAGTTCTGATCAGGGCCATGGAGGCAGCTCTGGTGCTACCACTGCATCCTGGTGAGCACTCACAACACCAAAGGAAGCAGCACAAAGCTCCAGGCTGTAATCCATATAAAGCCCTCTCCTTAGGGCTTATTATCCACAAAACAACAGCAAGTCAACTGAAAAACACATGACAATGGTCCCCAGAGTTTTTCTGAGCTCCAGTCAGCCAGGATAGAGGGTCACACTTTCCCCTCTGATTACAGTTTTGTTTTTCCCTCTTGCTACAGCAGCCATATGACCGGCCAGAATCACTTTAATGCCTTCCCGACTGTGTTTAGCTTTTACTACAACATTTGCATCTAAACTCAACAGGAGGAAATTGAAACTCCATAGATTTTCTGATTTTTAAAAGTATTTCTCAGCACTAAAAGTTCATGGCAAGCATTTTCATGGCCACAAAATTATGGCTGTTGTTCCGATGGCTAAAAGACAACAGAATATCAATACAAATGTTTACTCCCAAGACAATAACTAAAAACATTTTTCAGACCAGGTATTCTGTATGCTGGCTGATTTATTAGGATACGTTACACAATCCTTTGCAACATTTATCCAGTTGGGCCACTGCCAAATAATAAAACAATATGGAATTCAGCACAGGTTACTCAGAACCATGCTCTTTGGTATCTATCAGTATGCAACCTCCTACTATAAGCATGGCAAAAGAAAAACAACAGAATTTTGAAGCCTGTCTGTATTGCACTACATTTTTTTCCCCTCTAATTTGCATTTTTCCTTAGATGCAGTCACCAATTTAGGACCACCCTTTGGATATGGTCCACAGCTACATGACTCAGAAAACAGTATCTAAAAAGCATATATGAGTTTAAGCATAAAACTGTAGCTGAAAGATCCTATCCTGCATTCTAAAAAGGTCCCACCTTTGGCTTGAAAAGCTATGCCTATAGTGTCTCAGCAACACAGTTCTGAGATAGCTTTCGTACTTGTGTCTACCGTAGAATAACATAAGCAGCCAAATTACAATACAACCAATTCCATTGTGCTGCAGTACTCCTATAGTACCTTGTCAGAAGGTGATAAGAAGATGCAGTAAAGATTATGCTTAGCTTAAATGAAGGGGTAGGTGGTGCTTATTTCTACACCAACCTAGTTGAGAGATGTTCGAATTCACACAAAACTGGTGCCATGAGGCAAGCCCATGCTCAGAGTATATGAAAGGCAAGTATAAAAGTATAGCCACGGTCAGTCATGGATCTAAATCATATCTAAGCCTTAAGGGCAGCAAACCAAACCATGGGATCATGCAACTTGTAGGCTACAGAAATAACTTGCAGAGTAATAATGAATTCTTGCATCCATACAAGTACAGACAAATCAGAGAGTTCTTACTAGTCCAGTTACAATGGCTTCTATTTGTTACAGTTTATTCCTCAAAATGATTAAAATAAATCTGATATGCATAAAACTATCTGTTTTTCTGGTGTTATGTTCTGCCTTCCTATGTGTTCGTATGGTGGGTCACCAGCCCTTAAATGGCTTTATAAGTCCAAGTGTGTTGAGTGTCTATGAAGGTTTACCTTTGGAGCAAGTCTAAAGCCCACCAGTCTAAATGACTCACCTCCAGTGGATCCAAGTGCACTTAAATCACCGGAAGGCCAGTAGATTCAATAATCCTACACTAGCAGCCTACAGTTCACTTTAGAGCAAAACACTCTTTTTGATTATAATTACGTTAATGCACCTCTGAAGACACGCTAAATCACCTGGTCATAAAGCCACTTTTCCAGTGGAAGTAGAGTCCAGCCTGGACCTATGAGTTCAAGAGTCATCACAACGACTGTTGTCCAAATGTGAAACATCAAGAATACTGTGTTTTAGATAAGATACCAGCAAACAGAACATTTTCTCATCATAGTAAAGAGGGTTGCCAAATACATTGATACAACCCAAAATGAAGACTGTAGTTCTAGAAATCACAGCTCAAAAGTTACTGTGTTTTTCTTTGGTGGAATAAAATATTTCTATTACATTTTTGCAGGAATGAATTGACAATATCTTTAAGTATTCCATATCAGGAATATGGAAGCAGCTTTCAGTGTTTTGACATTTTGCCACCTCAAGTTTGCTGTGCACCAGCTTGATTTTACTTTTGCGGCTGTTCTAAATTCCATTGCACGTCTAACGTTTCTAAGGTGCTACTACAGACATTGGGAGCTGTAGTAAAGGATCAACCATATCCCATTTGCCAAGCTGCTCCTGCCCACGGGTTCCTCAGGATGCAGAACTGGTCTTAGTTGCTTTACCTTCTCCTGCACCCTTGCAGAAAATCTGCAATGCATGTGTTTTTTGCAACAACCTATTTGGGTGCTTTCATCTCTCAACATGGCACCCAGAAGGAAAAATCTAATTGGACTACTAGTGTATACATTTATTCTCTTACGATATTCATGGCTTGCAGCTAAATTCAGCTAACAGAAAGAGCAGATACCTAGGCTATTATGACCCTGGAGGTGGTAATCTCTGCTAGGTAGAAACAAATTAAACCATCACTCCAAAAAAGTTGGAAAGGTCAAGCTGATGCTGAGACAGCTTGCCTTACAGGGACCAGCCTTTTCTTTGTGCAGCTGGTAATGGAGAAGAGTCACTACATTCAGTCTGTAGGGAACCACTTATTAAATGGGTTCGAGAATAAATATTTCAAAAGTTAGACCATTGGCTATAAAAGGCGTAGTTTCATTCTGTAATAAACACTAGCTTGATGTTCACAGAAACAATGCTGTCAGTGTTGCCCTTTAGAACATCGATCCAGTGCTGGTCAGCATCAGGAAGAGAATAGAAAGCTTGCTGGAAGTACAAGCCACAGCTGTTAAGTCACTGAATTACAGTGAAAACAAAATAATACGAATAAAGCAAACTTGATAAACTCATAGTGCCAAATATTTTTCAGAGTAATACAGTATCTGCAAAAAACCTGCACTGCTGCCCATAAGGAAAAAACTCATTTTGATAATCTAAATATTTGCCCGCTAGTCCCAACTGATTTGTCAGTAGCAGTATTAATGTGCTAGGAATGGTAATGCCATGATTTTTAAAGCACTTTTTTTGCATCCTTTGATATTCCAAGCATCTCAGTTGCTGTCCCTGAACAAGAAAATCACATAATTACTTCTGCAAAGAGGCTTGTCATAATCCAATGTTTAGTACAAACCTCTTCTTTCTTTAGAATGTGAACTCTGAAATGTTAAACTCAATAGGAACAGCCAACAAATGCACACATTTTTCAATAAAAATGGTGTTATGCTGACAAAATCACAGCCTGCTAATACACCTCTTAGATTGATAAATGTGAATGTGAAAGCTGAACAATGTGACTTTTCTATCAAGTTTTTCATTTGCATAGGTTACCTCAAGGTCTCCATTGAAATTATTTGGTCTCTTATATGAAATCAACAAACACGAACCACTCCATTTCTCAGCACCAATTTTGCCTTGTTTCACTGCTTTCTCCTTCTAAGCTTTTCACCTCCCTCAAAGCACCAAATCCAGTGAGACCAAAACGTGATACAGCAAGTGAACTTTCTGTTATGCAGTAAAGATGAAGGAAGGGATTCACACAACAGATATAAGGCCAGACAATAAAAGACAGCTTGAGATGAAACAGGATTCATTTGTTATCACCACAATTTTTGCTCATGACTCACCAGTTAGCAATAAGAAAAACCAAGACACAGAATAACATAACTTCATGTGACACATTGGCTGTGGTAAAGCAGGGATGAGAAGCTAAGTTGTTGAATAGCAGTGTTCCCCCATTCCCCTTTGCTCTACTCTTTTTTGAACCGTGTATGGCTCTTGCATTCCTATTGACCACATTCAATCAGAGCGAGCCAGGGACGAAAGCAAAGACTTAAGGAAACAAATATCTTAAGATAACAAGAAAACACAGTGCACAAAAAATGATGAATTCGTTGACAAATCTCATGATGGAATGTTTTTGACAGCTCTATCTCATGCTGGAAGAACGGCTTGTTAAAGTTATACTAAAATTACAGGTTGTGCAAGGCCTGCCCTCTGGCCTTAATGCTGAGAGGCACAGCAAAGATCTCACTCATCTGGCTAAACTCCTCTTTCTCCTCCCTTCCTAAAACAGGGTGGCTGTTCCCAAACAATCCCTTCTTTGTGCTGCTTCCAGACTGCACCCAGGGGTGTGAGGCCACAACACGGAAAGGCACAAACCTCAAAAGATGATAGCTGGCCCTGAAACTTGCTTCCCATGGACAACAAAATGCCATTGAAATAGAACAGCACTGGGGACAGGAAAAGCTTTGCCATTTTCTCCCAGGGCCAGAGCGCACACAAATTGTTGCTCCCTTTGAGAAGGGGTACTTCCTTCATTTTTCTATATACTCTTTCTTTAGCTAGCACAGAGATTAACAGAAAATTTAAGAGTAAACTAGCTTGGTTCAATCTAGTTTTCTTTGCGGAAAAGGAAAAATGGTCACTGGAAAAAAGGGAGCTATACAGGAGGAAAAGCAGGAAAACTGCTGAAGTGAAGCAGCAGCAATTTACATATGACTAAGGTGGCTGCAAAGGGAGAGGGAGCAACAGCAACCAGAGATTGCTGAGATCTTGGAAAAGTGGAGGTTTCAGCCACGCAAAGCCTTACACAGTTTTGAGATGANTTAGCCACACAACCTTTGCTGCTGCTGCCTTACAGCCAGCTGGACAAGCCATACAGCTTTCCCACAGCACAGTTGTTGCCTCTTCCATATCGGAAAAGAAATCCCATATTTATCTAGTCTTGTTTCACGCAGGACAGACTCTTTTTGACTAGTCCCTGGAGTATGTCTGTCTCCAAAGACACAGGGAAAAAGAGTATAGAACGATTTTTAAATTCTTTTTTTTCAGACTGTGTCCTGTCTGTATCAAAGATTTTATTACAGTTTTGAAATATGAATAAACATACAAATAATAAGTGATGGTGTGAATCAAACAAAAGCAGGTCTGTTTATAAGAAAGGAAGAAAGAGTCACATGGATCACATACAAAAGTCACATAATGACAAAAAGAAAAGTATTTTGGTTAAACCAGCAAAGCAAGATTGAGATTTAAAGCATTTCACAAATAACTAAAATATGACCTTGGTCCTCAGTGATACATATCCATCTTCCATTTATAATCCAAATTACCATGCTGTAGCTTTATTAGAAAAACAACACAGCTCTTGAATTACCAAACATATATCCCTGAATCCTTTTTAGAATTAGCTTCCATGCTTGAGTGAACTAAGAAGTAGCTGATCATATAAGAAATATAAAGCTTTTCCTGCAAAGTGCTGAACCTTTTATATCTCACCAACCACTACCAACAGCACTCTAAATGCCACTGATTACAGTCTGTACATTCTGTATGTAGAAGAATCAATCCCTGTAAGCAAAATAATCGGGGAATGCAGAAATATCTGTGTATCTGTTGTTGTACATAAACAATGCAAAAAATAAGCTTACTATATCCCGAGGGTCTAATTCTGGCAAGAGTCATACACAGGAGCCTGAGCAGAGGCAATAAATAATTTCACTCCAGAAAATGTTCCTGTGTAAGTGTTTCCAGGATCAGTTCCCAAATCTATAAAGAAACCATGTTAAGAGCTCAGGTAAAGTTGTTTTCTACATTTATATAGTTTACATATGAATAAAATGATATAAAAATACATAATTTAACATTAAAGCTACACAAGCAAATTGAAAGAATTACTTGTCGTCCCCCTCCCCCCCCCTCCACTGGTTATCAAAAACCAATTTAAAATTGAATAAAAAGGGAGACATTATCTGAACTGTAGGTGTTGTGAAAACTGTGCAGTGAAAATTAAAATACTAGTTTGTGCTGCAGCCATAAATTACTAAACTAATTATCTAGTAGCAGGCATAACTGAATCATTCAAAGGGGTAATTAGCAATCAGACATAATGAGTACTGCTACTATTTCTTGTCATACTGTATTTAGCTTCTGTGCAGCCTAGAGGAACTGAATTATTTCCTACCCTTCTCAGAGGGCATTACTGCTATATTGAGTGCATCAGCCCATATTATTACTCCCAGTAGTTTAATTCTTCACTGGACTGCACACTTCTGATTTTTCCTATCAAAGTTTTGCCTGATCTCCTGGGTCCTCTTAAGCAGGTATTATCTTCACAGTTTCCTCCTTGGCCTTAGCATAAACTTAAACTGCAACATAATCAAATTATGTGACTCTTTTTCAATTTTTATTGTATTCCTGTTCATGAACTTATACTGCATCTTATAGATGGTTTATGGTTTCTACAGCACTTATATGTCATACACAGTGTATGATAGTTTGGAGAGAACACAGGCTCAGCTTTTTTCCAGAGAATTCAATAGCCATACTTCCCCTCCT
>VXAL01015323.1:391-21943 GCA_013399475.1 Chauna torquata
AGGGTGTCCATGTTCTATCCAAAAACCTTCATGTTTCAGTTATTAGTGGGAGATAATTATCTGGAGATCAGAAGGCAGCTTCCATACTTTTTCACAATTTCACAGTTTTTTTAGCACTAAACAAGTATAAAAACATTAGAAGCTTGATTTATGAAAAGTCTAGAAATGTTCTAGTACACATCCCGGATGTAGTCAGGCCCTCCCTCTTCACCAGCTGAAGTAGAACTCTCGCATTTTCTGAATCACCGCTTTCCACTAACTTTCATCTCACTCCTCTATTCAAGGAGGAAACTTGCCAATCAGTGGCTTGCTTCATAAATCTGATGCTTCATATAGTGTATATAGATATATATATGTACACATAGAGTATATCAACAGTCTCCTTCTGCCTTCTAAATTGTCAGGTTCTCAGATTTCTTGCCCTTTTAACTACCCACTCTAAGATTTAATCTCCCAGGTGCTTCCTGTATGCAGATTGTGGAGCAAGAAACAGCAGGATCAGTAAGTATGCAAGCTAGCATACTAGCAAGTTATGCCTTCCTAGTTGAGAATCTAGTGGTAGAGAACAGGTCTGAGAGAAGGAGGATGGTATTTATGTACATTGTTCTGAAAACTTCGTAAAGAGCTATGATTATGCTTGGTTTCAGTGGAAAATGTCAGAACCTAGAGCTTTGCATATTTTCCTGAGCTGATTCACCAAAAACATTCAGTAACTCTGCTTGCCACTGCAAAGTTGCCCTTGGGCCATTTAACTCTGAAATGAACTACACAGGAAACACAGGAGAGTCAGATTAAATGTATTCTGAGCAGACAGTTTTTAAAATAAGTCCATGCCCAATATACACATGCCTATAAAGTAAGTCTCTTGTCAAAGTAAATCTATGTTTACTTTCCTATATAATTAATTTAGTAAAATAAAATTTCCAGATCAGACCTTGGTGTCTACTTTGCAGCTGCAAGATGCTTAGTATCTTACACTTTATGAAACACTGACTGAAATGGTCAGGAAAATAGAACCTTTTTGAAGTTCATACCGGCCACCTGCTTTTCATAATCTTTGAAAAGCTTAATCCAAGCATCTCCAAATTAATATGTTTTCCTCCATTTGAGTTCTATGGTCTTTGCAATGCTTTTTAATGAGATAATCTGGCAAGTATTGAAAACTCTGAGGGCCCTCAAAGCTATGTTTCATTTTAGTGGCATGTCAATTAGAGGCAGCAACCCAATGTTGGTGTGGAGGAACAAGTGGATCTCTCCAACTTCTTTTCCAGACTCCTAAAGAGACATCTTGTTCTTAGTCCTTATTTTTCTGGTCATTTACTTTCCAACGTCAGACTACCCATCTTTGTCTGCAATGCTGACTTTTATTTGAAGAGGTGTGTGAACTTGAGCACACAATGTTAAAACATATATGTAGCAAACTGGAGCCACATTGTGTTCCTACATACTGTATCTTCTCTTTCAAAGTATGCCATCCACCAGGACTGTTAAGGTCATATAAGGACCTAAAGCATACCCTTTCCTAGATTTCTTTGTCTGGAAAAGAAAGATTTGTTGTTGTTGTTCCTTTTGGTCCCAAGATATTGGAAAGAGATATATGCAGATACGTGAAAAGAAAATAGGGCTGTTGTCCTGAATCTGCCTGCAAGCTGTTGTGACAATGATATGCTGTTATTACTCAGCATATTCCTCATGGAACTGAGGACTGAAATTCAAAACCAGTTAAAGTTTCTGCTATGAAAAGGCCACAGACACCAGCTAAGAATCCAGCCAGAAGTCTTCAAAAATTGTCCCTACAACAGCTTCATGCAAAAACAGCAGAAGAAGATACTATAGTTATTTCTAATGGAAAATGTCTCAAAAAGGTAAGGATTGACATAGTCAGAAGGGTTGTGAGGGGCCCCTCCAGTAGCTATTGGCATAGCATGAAAAAGCACATTTCTCTTGCTCCTTCAAAGTGTATATGGGAGGTGGGGGGTGAAAGGATTAAGTAGACCATCCATATGAAAAACTTGACACAGTTATGTACCCATTCTTTTGCTATTTTTTATGAGCATGACTTCACATTGTAACAAGATGAACCACTATTGTGATATAGTTCAAATATACACAGATTGGTACTGGTGTCAGTACAGAAATAAAAACTCAAGGCAACTTACCTAGGCTAACAGGTTGCTGATAGAGCTTGCCTATATGGGAAACTTACTGCTAAGTGAGCTAGGACGCAAATTTACAGTATATGTGCAAGCTCCCTGTGAAGGCGAAAGGTGAAAAGCAGCTTACTCCAAATGGAGTAGACCTTATGCCCTACTTATGCAGCTGAGAAGACTACATTGCACTTACTCTTACTCAGCAAGTATCTTGATGGTTTGGTAGTAGAGACTAGCTAATGTACTGGGAATCCCTAGCTAACTTCAGAGTTACATTCTGTACAACACATCCCCTGCCTAAACAGGAGATGGAAAAATTAGTTGGAACTCCAGAGTATCCAACTCATACAAAAAAAGTATGCAGTTTAGATGTGTTCAAGCATTATCAATTCACTTAAACTACTTCATTGCTACATGTCATTTCATTTTTCATTATCAAAGCCTAGGGCATAAATTTAAAAGGTCTGCAAGTTCTCTCCTCTCAATTTGTTTGCTGCCATAGTTCAGCAATATTTAGCACCAATGTGTGTTGGCCCTTTAGCACTTTTCTTCACCTTTAACATAATTTATCAAAGAAGGTAACAAAATACAAGTTGATCAGTCTCTCTGGTTTAATTTAACAAGGCAGGTCATAAAGCCTTTGTTCCTTGACCAGCCATGCCAAAGTGCTGCTTTCACATATTAATGTGACATGACTTGTACAGTCATAATTACTATGACAAGATAAAGGGAATTAGTTAAAACTTAATTAAAACCACATGCCTTACAACTGTGACACTGTACATATTTAGTAACTTTACTTCTTTATTCCTGGCTTATCAAAAGGGGAAGGGGTCCACATGAATTTCCCTGGTATTACAAGTGCATCAATTAAGAAAGAAAATTAAACACTGATCATAAATAACCAGATAAGAAACAAAACTGAAATAAGACAAGTACTCTGATTCATGGTTAGTAATGAGTTTTCTCTCTGATGCCTATGTACGAAAGCAGCAGTAAAGGATGAGCAGCAACTCCTCTTCCAAGGGTGTGAGAGGAATTGATCAGTGCAGAGGTAGGGCAAAGAGATGGA
The DNA here is from genome assembly GCA_013399475.1 of Chauna torquata. NCBI lineage: Eukaryota > Metazoa > Chordata > Aves > Anseriformes > Anhimidae > Chauna > Chauna torquata. The sequence goes on from VXAL01015323.1 coordinate 3,614, forward strand.
AATCTGCAGTGACACTGTGTTGCATTATTGGTGGCCCTTTCAAAACAGGCATTACTGAACAGCACTGTGAGGAATAAAAATAATGCTTATCTTTTCACATTACAAATAAGGGTGATCAAAAGGAAACAACAGCTTTCTCTAGTTTATCATTACACTTTACAGCTCTATGGAAAGTACAGAGTGGTACTATTTAGAAGTTTAACCCTGTGCAGTATACTGTAATAAGCCAGCAACATCTAGTTATTTGTGATTTGCTTTAGCAACTACACCATTTTTTCTATAAAGAATTTAACTACATAGATGTTCTGCTGTTATTGGTTCCCAGCTTCTCTTTCATGTTAAGCGCTTCCCCAAGAGCAAAGCCGCATTATTGTCCTACAACCACTCAACAGCATCAGAGTAAATGTTACCCTTCCAAGTTTTGGTTGCAGAATAATCTATTCTTCTTCTACTATTGTAGAAGTCACATCTGTTTGTATTGCAGATATTCTCAATATGATCTGGGCTCCATGGTCACAGGTTCCCAGCGCTTGGACTTTATTGTCTCGATCAGCTTTATGGGCTTCTCATTTTCAACATCTCAATAAACTTTGTATGTCTCAAAGTGCTTATTAACACTTGTTCATCTTAAGGGAAAAAATGACAAAGAGAAGAAAGCAAAAGTGGGAGACTTACTGCCTCAATGGGACAATGGGCTGCTTCTTGATTAAGGTAAAGAGGTGGCTTATCTTCTGTGCTGGTACTAGTGGTACCACATGAGCTCTGGCTCTGAGTAGGTTTTGCAGCTGTTTAAAATCTTGCTTTAGCATGCTTCTGATGAGCAGTGAAATAGTTAACAGCACTGACATTTACAGTATAACTAGGTATCAGCATTAATACTGTTGAAATGAATGGGCCCTTCACATCTGTCAGAGCTATTGTTTCAGGTCCCTGCATCCAGTGCCTGTTTTCAAGGCTAACAGCTAGGGCTTGACTTTTGCATTAAAACTGAAAACATACCAGCATGGAGAAGAGGATGACTGCACCAAAGAAGCATCTCTGTTCTGACATATCACAAATCAACACAATCAGACCTTTACTACTATGTCCTGAGGCTGGAAGGGTGTGTATCCAGGAACAGTGCCAAAACATCTAAAATCTTGGAATTTACAACATTCACGGGCAAAATTTATACAAACACCTTTCTGGTTTCCTTTGTAAAGGAATGCTGCAGAAACAGACAGTTCACCCGACTCTTAGACCTACCCTTCAGCCTGACTCAAGGTCTGACTACTTTGTAGTGACGGTAGCTCTTAAAAGTAGCCATGAGCTAGATTAAAACTAGCTAGTTCAGGTGTCACCGGTAATGTAGGTGCAGCAACACAGTATGTGACACCACCCACCTGCTTATTTAGTCAGTATCTCAAGTGTGAGCCTTGGTGTGAGCTGACATGACCATCTGGGTACGGTACCCATGCCTTTCTACAGAAAGCTAATGCAGACATGTAACCCTTTGAAAGAGGAGATATAAAATCGCAATAGCAGTCTCATTCTTCCGTTCACATGACACAAAATAGTTTGCAGCAAGGATGCAGAAAGGATGCAGCAAGATTTTGTTTCTGCCCAATATTGTGACATTTTCTCCAAGAGTTTTTGGCCTCTAAGTACACTTCATAAACATTTATTTAAGAGGGTTTCATGTTTTCTGGCTGCTGGAGGAGGGGGAATCATGTGAATTACAGTCATGAGATTTTAAGGTAGAATTAGCATCTTGCAACTCATAGGACTAAGAATAATTAAAGTGAGAAATAATTCAATCAATAAAGTATAATCCCTGCTCTCCCATCCTGGGTAAGCCACAATGCGACAATTTCAATTAGATCATATCTACATATCAATTAGACTGTATGTATACAGGTATCACATTACTGTTATATAAACAGGTTATATATGCCTGCATACTTTATAAAGTATAATGTGCTCTATACCAGTGTAATGCTAAAGCAGATGTTGCTATAATGACAAACCAAAGCTTTACAGTAATCTAGAACAGCTTCACTCTTACAGGAGTTAAAAAAGTAGAACTAGAAAAATACAGTTTTTAGACAAAACAGCCTGGCTCTTAGGCAAAGAAAACTGCAATGATTCAAGACATTATTGTTTAAGTCATTTACCTTACCCACCTACCAGAGCTAACAGCCCCACAGCAGATACAACAAAAGCAAACTCCAGTTCATAGTTTACTATATTAGCACAGGCCTGTCTTAACTAGTAGTTTAAGTAGATATGCCAGGATGTGAACTGGAACACCCATGGCAAAGACACATGTTCCTTTCTGCTGCCTCTGCTCACCTATAGCAATGGGATAGTGTAAAAAATTAAAGGTAGTAGCATCTTATCTCATTTCAGAGAAAATGCAAGTCTGACTGGGATCAGCCATCAGAACTAAACTTACCTGGCTCAGAGCTATGCCAGCAAAAGACCATCATATAAACATGCACTCAACAAATTCAGAATATTTCTTAGCTAGTTACAGCTCAATTAACACTGGAATTGACATGCTGCAAGTTGCACATAAACTGATCTTAAAAACTTTCAAGGTAGACTTCCCTTAGTGACTAACAAAATCATCAATATCTTGAATCAAATGTGAATGTTAATAGACTAAAATACACCCTTTTAGGCAACCTTATGGCAACCATTGGGATCTGCATATTCGTGAAATAGTGAAACTCTTTTGGCACCACATCATCTGCAAATGTGGAAGATGTGAAAGTATCTTTTTTTTTTTACCCAGCAGTAACACATCAAGTATAGTGTTAAAGAGAATGTTTCAGACAGCAAAACCAACTATTTGAAAGGCATAAATATCAAGAACAGAAAGGAATATTTAAGACTGTAGCAAGGCATGGCTACTTTGAAGACTGGAATAAACAAAAATCCAAATTAAATTTTATATTTTTAATTTATAAAACTCCTCCACTTTGAGCTGCTTCATATGGTGTCATTTACTTAGTGAAAACCATAGTAACAAAATAGACATTCATAACAACAAAATCCAGACCCCAAAAAAATCAGGAAATCAAGTACATCTAAGCAATCAAAACCACAAAAGATATTAAATACTTTCTGAATAGAAACGTGACAGTGTCAATGGATACATGAGAAATAGAAATATGTATGTAAGCCGTATAAACAAGGGAAAATTTTTGCGCTTCAATCTTTTAAACCTACCAAGTTCAAAGCACTCATTGGAACTACTTCCCTACCATTCTGCAACCAAAATCACCCTGATCTGTGAACCGCTGCTCCGTTACTGCTGAGAATGTACCCAAACAGAGTTACTCAGCAGCCTGTGAAGTACTGCATCCCCTGTGCTTTCATCTAGAGATCTATGACAAGACCCTCACATATTATTTAGATTGTAACTGGAGCAAAACCTCAAAGAATTGCCAGGGAAAACCTCCCTTACGCCCAGTCTAACATAAAAGCACAGTCCGGTCCTCCATCTCCAGCCGTAGCAGAGACTGTTCCTAGCACGGGAAAGCATGTCAGCCTGGCCACCACCAGCAGCTTGCTCCTCTCTTATTCTTCCAGCAGCTGCTGTCACTGGATTAGGCATCTCAGAGATACATCCCTGCCTATGCTGTCTTTAGTATCTGCCTTCACCCTGTTGGCCAGAAGGTTCTCCAAGCCCTTTTTCAACTTGGTAATACCTTCTGCCTCCCTCACAGCTCACAGTTTCACAAGTTCATTATCCATCATATAAAAAATTCCTTTTTTTTTTTAACCTCTTTTTACCTCTTGCTATTTTCAGTGAGTGTCCCCAGATCTAGTGTTGCAGTATTTCTTGAATAACAAATTTTTTGCAAACATCAAGCATATCATTTTCAGCTTTTACCTCTACCAGGTGAAAGGTCCCAGCCTTTTTAGTCTGTCCTTGCAATGCAACAGCTTTGTTACCCCCTTAACCATTTCAGTTGCCCTCTTATGCAGCTTCTGTAGCTCTGCTATGTCCTCTACGGAGACCAGAATAGCACACTATACTTCAGATGTGGGTTCTTTAAGCTTTTACACAGCACAAAAATTATACCCTCTGTCTTGTTCTCAAAACCACTCCTGATGATGCCTGACATTTTGTTTGCTTTTCTGGCTGACACTGTGCATTAAGCCAATTGCTTCAGAGAACTGCAATCAATGATTACTCTGAAGATCTCTTATCTGAGCTAGAATTACAAGTTCCAAGATCTGCAGTATTTATGTTTTAAGTCAGTTTTCTGCAGGTGCATTACTGTACCTGTTCATTCATCTGACCCATTTTTGTTCCTTCACTCAGTTTTGTAAGGTCCTTCCAGAGCTCATCATCAGTGTGGGAGGGATTTGACTTGGAGATTTCACTGCACATTTCCTTCTCCAGGTCACTGATGAAGGTGCTAAACAAAAACAATACTAGCACAGATCTCTGGGAGTCTCCACTACTGACTCTTCTTCCTGAAGTGACCCTAAAACCTCCTGCTTCCTATCCTTTAATCAGATTCGAGTCCTCAGAAGGATCTTTCCTCCTGTTTCTTTAATAACCCCAATACTCTTTTCCTCCAGGGCTCTAGCTTGTACCAACAAAAAGCAACGTAGAAAATGGTCTCAACCAAGCAATAATATCCATGGTTTCCTTCATCAAATCCTTACTGTTCTGGAAGATGCTGTTCTGGATTTCCTTTAGCTTTAAAGGTCTCTTGCTACAACCCTGATCATTTTCCTGGGCTCTCTTTTCATCCTGTTACTTTTTCTCCTCAACTGTACATTCCTTGTACAAACTCCCCCCTTTCTAATTGTGGTTTAGCCCCAGCAGGCAGCTCAGCACCACACAGCCGCTCACTCACTCTTCCCAACAGGATGGGGGAGAGAACTGGAAAGGTAAAAGCACTAGAACTCATGGGTTGAGATAAGGACAGTTTACTAGGTAAAGCAAAGGCTGCATGCACAAGCAAAGCAAAACAAGGAATTTATTCAATACTTCCCATCAGCAGGCGGGTGTTCAGCCACTTCCAGGAAAGCAGGGTCCATCATGCGTAATGGTTTCTTAGGAAGACAAACGCCATCACTCCAAACATGCCCCCGCTCATTCTTTCCCCCCAGTTTTATTGCTGAGCATGACACCATACGGTGTGGGACACCCCTTTGGCCAGTTTGGGTCAGCTGTCCTGGCTGTGTCCCCTCCTCGTGCACCCCCAGCCTGCTCGCGGGCAGGGCAGCACGAGAAGCTGAAAAGACCTTGGCTCTGTGTAAGCACTGCTCTGCACCTACTAAAACATCGGTGTGTTACCACCACTATTTTCATCAAAAATCCAAAACACAGCACCATATGAGCCTCTATGAAGAAAAATAACTCTATCCTACCCAAAACCAGAACACCAGCTTAAACAGTCTTTTTCCTTACCGCACCATGTCAGTTGCTTTACCTAGTTCCAGTGGATTAGTGGAACTGCATTTCCTTTGTTTAAAAGGTGCGTTATTTTCTCAAAGAAAAACACTTGTTTAGTTTGTTGCTATCTTCTTCTGTATGTTTGCATTTAAAAAAAAATACAAGTTTATACCAACATTCTAAAGAGTATTTAGCAGAAGGGAAAGTTGGGTAATAATTTCATAAGCAACACAAATGTCTAAGAAATTATCTGGCAATTTGTGACTTAGTTACACTTTCTTTACATAAATGATTTACAGATGAAGTACTAAACAGACCCCATTAAAGGTTTTTTCATCTAGCTAGCAACTTGCTGCTAGCTAATCTGGTACAGCAGGAACCATGTCAGAGGGGAATGATCAAAGTATTGAACTAAAAAGTAACATAAAAAGGATTGGGTGACAACAGTTTGATGTCTCATTGAGGAGAGAGTAAGGCTTGGAAACAACTTTCAACATTTGGTTGTACATTCAAAATTCAGTTCCTGTGTAGCATATACCAATTAAGAAAGGAAAGGATATTTGCTAATACTATTGAAACTATTGGTGTTTTTCTGGTACTTATTAGCACCTACTTGTCTACTCTGACAAGTGAATGCTTTGGATAAATGCAATCTTTGTTAAACATTCAACACTTCATTTCTGGCTACATACCTCGTGATAAACAGAGGCCAAGCACTTAAGACAGGTAAGGCATCTAGCTCTCCCCAGACTCAGCCTACCCAAGTGTGAAAGGGTATCTCATAATTTCGGCTAGGAATTGGAAGTTGCCATCTGATGGCTGATGATGCTGGTAAGTCTGTTCTCATGTGCTGCTAGCTACAGAAGTTGGCATAACTTGATCAATTTACCCTAAGGATATTTCAAGATTCAGAATCTAGCCTTACTATAGATACGTTCTGTAAAACTGAGGAAGGCCAAACACTTCTAACTTGAAGATCTTTTTCCCCCTTAAATGATCAAAGGACGGTGCCAAAGGCATATTTTAAGGAAAAAAAAGATAAGAGAAAAAGAAAAGAGAAAGAAGAGGGAGAAGGGTAGAAAAAGAAAAAGCATGAGAGATTTCAGGATCTTCTTCACAGAACTCAACCTATTTAATCATGGGATAAATGAGCATAAAAGAGAGAAGACTAGCATTTAGTTGTCAGACAGCTATCAATACCGAGGTATACTTCTGTATAGTATACTGACTCTTTTCTAGTGCCTTCTTTGTTTTCCCAGTAATTTCATTCTGCAGACTGCCTTCCAGAGGCAGGTTTACATTTCTGTTTATATTTTCTTGTAACGAAATAAAATATTGATAGCAAGGCAGTTTATATTTCACTTCCAATTCTACTACATATAGGCTAATATAAGGAGGTAACAATAAGCATTAACCAGTTCCCTTGTGTTTCATTTAGGTGGATTTTTTCTTCCAATTACCGTTCAATTCAACACGACAAGAATCATAACAGGGCTAACTAATACTGATGAACTAAAGCAATTTAGTTACAGATACACAAATAATGTTGAGACTGGTTACTTTTACTTTTCATTTTTTCCTCTCTCCTTTTCCCTAGTTGCAAGGAGAGAAAATACAATTCCTAAGAGACATTTTGTTGTCAACTGCAACACTAAGAAAAAGAATATTAAGATGTAGGATCTTTGTTTATGCTTCTGAAAAACATAAACTGGGGTTTTGTTACATAGATTAAACTGAAAAAGGAAAAAAAAAGAAACAAAACAAAAAATAAAAACAAACAAATAAACAAGAAACAACAAAACAAAATACTAGGCCAACCTGAAGCCAGAACGGAAGCCAGGGAATTTTCTGACCTAAGACGTTCATTTCGGGTTAAATAAAATTTTTTGTTTGATCAATGACAATTCTGGGTACACAGTGAGAATGTGGAATAAGGAGATCCTTCTTATGTCCTGGAGTCCAGTGTTTAGGCAAATTGTTTCAGGTTGATTTTGCTGGAAGAAATTGGCCTGGGCATCGCAAATTCTTGCCACTGGCTAACATTAAGCAACGAAGATTCTGATCTTCAACTTCTTAGTCCCCTGGCAACAGGAACTAGTAAGAATCACTTTAACCTTTTCTTAAAGACAAAAGAGAAAAACAGTCAAAGCATTGAAACTGCAAGGTATTAACTCACGCTTTCATATTAACTACCCCTTATTCCTTTGCCCTTTACGTGTAGAGACTTTTTTAAAGGGAAACAGTCCTGGTAATCTTTCAGGTAATATTAAAGATGGTAAGAACAGTCCTTTTAGCTACTGTTGATATGGGTGGGAATTGCTCTTAAAGTTCAGTGTTGCTTCCTTGAAAACAAAACAAGAAAAATATACACCTAAAGGTAAGGCAAAAGAACAGCAAACAACAGAGACGAAAAATGCAGTTTTTGTTGACAGCCTCCTGGTGAGAAAGGCAGATGCTGCACAAAGTTTTATCAACTACTGTGAGACTTGAGTGACATGTTCCAACACCAATCTGCTTAAGACATTGCTTTTAGTTGCCTTCCGAATTATGACTTCATGGCAGTGTCACAAACAAAGTCTTTTTAGCCACAAATGTCAAAACAGAAGGCAAAGGAAAAAGAAAGGGCGGTTAGAGGGAAAGGTAAAAACAGATAGCAATAATAGGAAAACTAAATAGCATAGCACTGCAAAAGTGCTTCTTCTGGTTAGGATTCTTTGTATAACCATGATAACTGCTCCTTGGAGAAAGGCATCTTAGTAACAAGTAAACTTAGCAGTAAGGTGCAGCTGTGGTGACTGAGCCCCCTCGGTTCAGTCTGGCTGTTCTAGCAGTCCTGGTACTAGTTGGGAAGTTGCAGGGACCTTTTCATCTGCTTGACTGCATCCAGTCATCTGAATAAAAGCACATGCCAGGCGGAGAAGTACCAAAAGGAGATGGTTTTGTTTACCAGAAATTCATGTAATACAGTTTGTAGGTTCTGTCAGTAGTACTTTTGGTCTGGAAAAGGTCATGCTGTGGTTACACAAGACAATAAATGTAACTTAAGGATTCCTGAGTAACACAATCAAAAATGCTGTGTCTGCAGAACTTACAGAAGAGCTTAAACTCACTCTGACAGTTCATATTTGTTCAAAAACATTTGTAGTGTCAGGCTTTATTCTAGATCAGGTATCTCCTGTCTTTCTACAATCAACATAAAATCAGTGTAAAAGTAAAAAAAGAAAAAAAAAAAAAAAGCTGGCACAAACTTCATACTATGTTCTGATTAAATAGACAGAAATATAATTGTGTGTTTATACCTGATTCAGATCTAATTTGTCTTGCTGGGTGATTCTGCCGAACATAGATCTGTTATTAATGGTCACACAACCATAGCCGCAAACTCTTTTTGTTGTTTTGGGTTTCACAAGCGATTTTATATAAAAGCTGGATTGGACTTTTGGTACCTCAGACAATTTAAAATGTAGGCCTCTGCTCAGAGTTGACAGATTCCAATTCTCTCTGATTTAGCATGAAGATTCCTATCAAAATCTCCACACAGGCTGTACAACAGAGTTCCTCCACTTCTCTTAGATTGTACCATCTTTGCAAAGCCCCATTTTATGGTACATTGGAAAAGGTCACTCACATTTCCATTTCCTACTTCATTACTCTTGCTTCTCTTTAAGACTGCATTATCTTTTAGTTTCTGTACTTGGCAATTGAGTTGGAGGCTTGTTGATCCTGTTTCTGATGTCTGTCCTAGACATTGCAAAATTATCCATGTCATCTTTAGGCCTGAGATTCAGGATTCTATGGGAACATCTGCCAAGTAACCTATCCAGAAAGGGTAAAATGCCCTTGATCTGTCATTATTTTACAGGCTACAAAGACTACTAAAGATGTGTCTCCAAGAATAAACCACAGTAACTGCTCTCTTTATTAAAGGCAGTGCACTGAGAAGGGACCCTCCCTTACAGCTCCCTCCAGGAGTGCCCTTTTGGCCCCATGATAAGAGTAGTCATGTCAATGATGCATCTCTCTCTCAGGCTGTATGTCAGGCTAAATGACTATGTGTGAGAACTTAGGGTTCCAGCGGAGCAGTGCTGGCAAGAGCTACAACAATGCATGCTGGGGGCCAACTGGCTGGAAAGTAGCTTTGCAGAAAAGCACCTGGGGGTCCTGGTGGACACCAAGTTGAACATGAGCCATCAGTGTGCCCTTGCAGCAAAGAAAGCTAGTGGTATCCTGGGTGCATTAAGCAAAGTACTGCCAGCAGATTGAGGGAGGTGATCCTTCCCCTCTATTCAGCACCAGCGAGGCCACACCTGGCGTGGTGTGTGCTGTTCTGGGCTCCTCACTACAAGAGAAACATGGACATACAGTAGAGAGTCCAGTGAAGGACCACAAAGATGCTTAAGTGTTTGGAGCATCTCTCGTGGGAGGAAAGACCAAGAGAGCTGGGATTGTTTAGTCTGCCTTTAAAGCTTCCCACCCTTTGGGTTGCAGCAGCTTCTTGGAACAGCCTTTGGCAGAAGCTATGTTGCAGCAGTTTTGTACTGCTATTACCTTTCATCCCAGTAGACATCCTCATACCAGGCATTTGTGCCTGGATTTATGCCAAAGGAAGCTAGCAGAGCCCCAAGCAGAACCTCACCCAATGTTTTAAGGACTCTCAGAGCCAGCTGAGGGATTTTGTTTTTCACATGCCATCATTTGTTATGGCAGCACAACATTTCCAGCCCTAGTCAGGCCCAAAAGTTAACTTCTTGGAGGTAAGGTGTACAATGCAACTTTTCTTCCCATCTGAAAAGGGTTTTTATTTGTACAGTTGACGAAGTTCAAATATACTCTTTTTCTTCTTCATTGTGGCTCTTCTTTCAATCACTGCCCTTATACATCCCAGTCCACCAGTTCTAAACTTAACACGATGCCTGCCCATCGCACTCCATGGATGTTCCTGTTGCCATTCTGGAAAATATAGAGTTGGTATCCGGAGGATGTTGTTTCTTCTGAGGACTTAAAAAAAGCAAAGCTCAAGTGACAGGGAAAGTCTTTATGAAATTTAGCTAAATTTTACCTGAATCAAAGCATCTGAAGTTTCCCCCAAGCTGAAGCCCACAATAAGAGGGTAAATCCTTCCTAACCTCTCAGATAGGAAAGGACAGCAGGCTAGGAATGGTGCTTACTATGGAATGAATTGCTTTCCCACTCTGTGGAGACAGACTTGATAAGAAGCCTTTCAGAGAGAGGCTGAAAGATGAACAGCTACCCAGGGAAATATAGTGGCTAAAGTTTTGGAGTAGATTGGCAGAAGCAGCCAGAACAGAACAACATAAACTGGAGTCTTTCCTCCTACAGAGATGCAAAGTCAGAGCTAAGGACCTGAAGAAACATTTAAGCAGTCCGAAGAGCAAAGACGAATACTTCCTGGTGTTGCCAATCTGAAAAATATAAAAATCAGGCTTTGAAAAATCTGAAATAAAAATATATAGCTTATTAAAAATATAGGATACCTACATCACCAAATCCGGGTCTCCAACATAACAGCCAATCACATAATAGATAGTTAGTCTAGAAGAATCCATGAACACATGCATCTTATCACTAACTGAACTCAGTATGCTCCCTGCCTTCCTGTCTGAAACTTAACAAAAATAACAAAAATAACAAATGCCACATACAATATTAAAAAGAGTAGGAGATTCAGTCTTACAGGCTGTTACAATAGCAGGGAATTTCTTCAGTGAAAATGTGTACTATCCTACTCTACTCTCTGTAGAGGAGGAAGGCAAAGTACCCTGCACAGTCCCAAGACAGTCTGACATGGGGGGAAACCACTTGCTGACCGCAAATATGAGATGTTTGAGATGTTTTTTAGTACTATTAGGGACAACTGTACAACTCATCCAGTGCTCTTTGGCTAGCTAATATAACATGTTTTACAGAAAGGAGAAGGTAAAACTCAGAAGCCAAGTTTTATATCAAAGAAGGGAAGGAACAGAAGGGAGACTCCTATTTATTCTCTACGCTCAGGCAGCAAAAGGACTGAAAAAGGTTGATTTACGTACACAATCATTAAGGTGTAACAGTAGTGATCAAGTCTCCTATCAGTCTGTTTTGGGAATACAAGAAAATCACAGAAACAAAAAAACCTGCTATGAGTCCAAATTTTTAACACCTGGATACATGGTCTACAGAGTTTTGATCTCTCCCAAATCTCATTCCAGTGCTGACATGTTGACCTGCTACTATTTCTCACAGATTTTAATGAGCAGTGATTTAGCAGTCTGCTACAAAAACTCTTACTAATTGACCCAAGTGAATCAGGCACTGACAACACAGGAGGTGCTCTCAGTCCTGAAGAGTTTGCAATCCAAAGTAAAGTATGTTGGACAGTCTGATGAGCTGATCAGATTGACATCTCCAGAACTTTGCCTTTAACAGGAATAAATATTAATCCCTGCTAACCTAGTCAGAATTGAAAAGGAATAGATTTCCCTCTAATGCCTAAATAACCCTTCATTGCAGCAGAATTCTGTGGATGCCAGAAATATGGATGCATTCAAATAGTGATCAGACAAATTAACAAAAGAAAAATGTATTAAGGATATTAAACTTAAACAGCTGGATATAACTAAAGGTTCAAGAAGTTCCTAAGCTATAGTATAACAGGAATGGAGAAGAAATATTATAGTATACTGCCCTGTTCTTGTGTTCTTTTCTTAGTCATCTATTACAGTCTATTATGAGGGATGTCAGATGAGCAAATGGATCTGTGGTCTCAGTAAAATTTTCCTCATATTCTTATATTGTGTTATTCAATATAATAACACATATTAGGGTTAGAGGGATAGAGAGGTGAAAGGCTTTATAGCTTATTAGTAGTGTCTAGTGATATAAGCACTAACTTTAAGTGGAAAAAGAACCTTACCTTCTGGAAAGATAAGGCATTTAAATATTAAATCTTAAACATTTTTGGCCTGTACAGAACTCAAAGAGGCAAGAGCGTCCATTCTCTGCTTGCATTGACAAAATACCTTCTATACTGCTCTGCTGCTTGAACCCATAAAGCCTGCAGCATCCAGACTGTGTACAGTTGAAATAACATCAGATAAAATAGTTTTGAAAAACACATAGCAAAACAAAAATTATTGGAATGGTGAAATTATTTTTTGGGTACAACATCCGGTGACAGGAAATCATTCCAAAAATTTGTCCAGTGGTCCTTTCAGTGACTCCTCTGTAGCATGCTGTTGTTTTTCATACTTCATTCCCTGCGCATGTAACAAAAGCAAGGGATTTAGCTCAAAAAGTCCAATACCACAACTCCAACTTCTTCCATTCCAGAAAAAAACAGGTGGCGTAGACAGAAAGGACTGATCACTTTCTTGTGGACTAGCTGTCCCTACATCGACAAGTCCTCTTTGCCAATGGCTTACACAGTAGTGCAGCAGTGCTAGCAGACTGGAGACACTCAATTTCTCTTCCTGGTTTTAGGAACAAATTGTAGTATAGTGTTTACAGGTGTTAGAAGGAAATTAAAAAGTGCTTGTGTTTGGATCACAAGAGAAGACAGAACTTGCCCACAATGACTGAGTTCTCCTCACCTTCACAGCAGCAGAATCAGAAACCACAGTGCAGGTCTGGCTGCTGTAGAGTGACAGAAGCATAAAATGTAATGGTGGATTACACAAGCACTAGGCTCAGGACACTCTTTCTGTAAAGGTCTGAATGGCAAAGCAGACAGCAACAGATCAGCTTCCTGGAAAGCTGAGCACTGTCTTTGGTTTGGCAAACCTTTCTCAGATTCTCGGTTGAAACTACTAAGCAGTGCCATGTTCTTCCAGTTACAGAGACTAGAATCACACAGGGATGGATAGGTTCAGACATTTTAACACAACTTCATGGGAGGTCTAGGACTCAGCACCCTAGCCCCTAATTCAACATATGCTCCATGTTATAAGGTACTGAAGGATAAAGATGCAGAGTAGAGCTGTTTTCTCTCATGTCACATGAAGGCTGCTGGCTTTCACATCATACAAGACTGCCCACAAAAGGGAAATAACATTGTTTGTGAGAGTAAAGCATATTCTTGAAGAGATAACCTAGTAGATACATCAGCTTTGTAACATGAGAGCACCTCAATAAGAGGAAACTGAGGTGCAGTCACACACTTCCACAGTTTGTCTTGACCATATTCTACTTCTCTCCATACAAATAGCAATTACCTAGCCTACAGGAATAAACTGAAATTATCTTGGTGCCTAACGGAATAGTAGGACTGCAGTGTGGAGTGAAAAATCTAAGCAAAGGAACAATACATGGTCATTTAAGCAACAATTCCTTAAAAGGAATCTTGCATTGCTTTGATAACACTGCCTTCCCCATCTCTTCAAAACCATGTTTAATTATTTTCCCAATAGTGGAATTTTTTTATGAAAATATTTGAAATAATTAATTTTAAAATGCTGCAGTGAGCATTTCAATTACTGTTATCCGCTTCCTCCTCTTTCGTGCTCAGGGACTGATGACAATCAGAGAGCCCAGATGCCAGCCTGTGTATTATAGTCTCAGCCAGGGTATTTGGCTCCTTGGCGAGATCCACAGGCAGTTATTCTGGCAGCTCTCAAGTTGTCCCTGCCTAGCAAATGATTAAGGCTGTTGACTGACTGCTCGGACTACCCTGTTCTTGACATCTGGGCTTTTTCCCCTCCCTTTACTTGTAGTATAGCAGCTGTTCTGTGTATGTACTGCATTTGTGCAAGTGTGCATCCATTCATCTATTAACAAGGAATCAAGAAAATCATGTGTATGTAGGTCCCTTTTAAGTCACAAAACACATGGCTATCCCCTGTGTTAGCATGGTTTCACATAAATTAGAGAGAAGTTTTCCAAACAAGTAAACACAGAAATATGCATGAAAGGCCATATCTGGGAAAAGGGCTATACACACATGTAGGTCTGCAGCAGGCGATGCACATTGCCTGTTGGTTTCCCTGGAATCTGAAGAACACTTGTTTTAACATGTGCCTAAGAAAGTTGCCAGAGACTCTGTAAGCCCTGACTCTGACCTTAGCCACCCATTCGACTTCCTGCATAGAATTTCCTCTGCTTCAAATGGGCCAGAAATACTCCATATGTGGCTGATCTCTCAACAGTATTGACCTTAAATAATTTATTATTTCTTGAGTGCCATCACAGTATCTGAGGCTGTGCGATACAGAGGGAAAGACACGGTCCCTGTCTCATGAGGCTTACTCTAAATATGACAGAATGCTTAGTGCAGGCATTCAAAGTAATACCACACAGCATGAATAGATGAAGGGCCAGGCTCAAAATTTCATCACTCAACCATGTTATTATCTAACATTATTACAGAACATGTGTGCTTTCAGTAAGGCCAGGTGTGCATGTAAATATTTTCTCAGATTACCTACATCAAGAAAGAAAGCAATAAAATTCATACCTATTTGACATAACCATTCTGTCTAAATCTTAGCATAGAAGACACAAAGTCACAAGCAAAAATGTCTCTTCGTGATTTATCTTACTTTGTTTGAGGAACAGGTATATGCCACTGTAGCCAAAGAACAGTCTCTATCAGAAGGTTTTGCTGCGACAGCAACACAGTAAAATGTTCCTGACGTACAAAAGGCTTAAAACTGCTCCAAACACCATCTACAAAACTGGAAATGGTGGATAAGTATTTTGGAGAAAGCTTGGATTGAATATACATGGAAGTTACTATAACGTTACATATAATGCTGTAACTCCCTCTCAGTAACTACCTCTATGCCTGGTCAGACTCAATAGTTCACATGCTTAAAAGGGCAAGAGTTTGACGGGAAATGACATATTTACAGCCAGGTAAGCAAATGAAGTCAGGTAGTTATTGGGGGTAGCCAACTCACTCTGATTTCCAAACTAACCTACCTCATTTTACAAATAGCAATTTGTTTATTTACCCATATGCTTTAACAAGTAACTTTACCCTAGCAAATGGGCAAGAAGATGATGTGGAAAGAAGTGAGCAGAATTCCAGGCACAGCTGGAATCACTCACAGTTATGTCTGCAAGGAAGCTGGAACTGAACACAATAGATATGGGAAAGTCGTTAAAAGGATTCAAAAGTAGAAATACCACAGTTTAAAGAGTCACAGGGAAAATGGAATGGATTGGTGGGACAGAATGAATTGAGAAACCTGAATATAGAGATTGGTGAAGTATTCAAGCCAAAAACTGTTTCTGTCAGATGTCCTGTCCTAGACTAGCTTGCTGAGAGGATGTCCCCTCTGCAACAGGACAAATGTTCAAGATACCTGGCTTGGATGTAAACCTGAGGATAGTCTACATGGGCATTTTGCTTTTTATGCTTCATGGTATTTCAAATCCTGGTCTAAATTCCCATAAATGAAGAACAAACATGACTACTGACTGCCTACACATGCCCATCTGTTCGGATGGCAGAGCTCCCACTAACAATTTAGTTGGGCAGTTTCACTGAAGTCTAGATGCCAAACCAGCATACGTTTCACAAAGATAGTCTCTATTACACTACAAGCACTGTTTCCTTTGCAAGATTCCTTGTCTGGGACAAGTTTGAAGACTAGCTGTCTAATGCTTCCCTGTTAGCCTGGTTTCGTAGGAAATTATGCAATCACAGTGCAACTCCTCATCTGTCAGTCTGCCCTCTTCTCTCCTACAGAAGTTTGGCAAATCTCAACCAGATTTGACAGAAGGGCAATGGTTTCAAAGTTATTATTTTCCTATACATTCCATTAAAATAAATGACTGCTTAGAGAAGACAGACCTTATCAGTGAATTTACTAAGGGAAGTCCAACTGTGTGACCTAAAACCTTATTAGACAACAGAAAATCTACAGTGGTGAATACTGCTTTACCCATGGGAAAAGGTACGGTCAGAATTTCACTGATACTAGACAGCAGGGAACACAACCATCAAATCCATAATAAAGAGGACAGATGCTCACTGAACAACTTGGTTTTCCTCACACTTCTTGTCAAAGCACGCAACCAAACCAAACACCTGAAGGCAAATGCTGAAGAATCCCAAAGAGTTTACAAACATTTCTGGCTTCAGCTCAAACACTCCATGTGTGTAGCAGAATAAATTGGCGGCACACTCTCAGCTAGGGCACATGGCAAGCACAGTGCCATCCACCTACACGTAGCAAAAGTGCATCAGAATATCTGTTAGGTTTTTCAGATTTCACAAGTTCCTCAGTAATTTCCTAATGAATGTTACAGAACTTGGAAAATTCATGTAAGATTTCTCGCACTTTCCTGAATGTTCAGCATTGTCCATCAAACACTGGGCTGCAGGAGAAAAACAATTCAATGAGCAAGTCATTCATGAACTTGTACAGAACAAGTGAAAAGCCTGTGTAATACAGTTTCTCCTAGCCCGTACAATCCAGTCCAAGTACCTCAAGTCACTTCACTGATATGGTTGCTTACAAAATTACACCATTAAAAACTCTCAGTCAGAGACAGGTTGTACTATGAATACCAATGGCAGCAAACTGAGCTGTTTTTCTGCCTCAACAAATGGCAGTGCAGAATGGAATGACGAAATATAGGCTGGTTTCCAACCAGAGTGATAACTGGGCAAAGTGACCAATGTATACCGGTCATGAGAGAGGACAATTGTTTACCTGTTTAGATTCAAAAGAAGACAAAGTCCACAAAACTATGAGCATACACACACTAGCTCAATAAAAGCAGTGAGTTGTAGCTAGGGATGGGAAGAGCTACCGCATTTGTGCTCATAGTATTGCATAACCACACAAAAATCAGTGCCAGCTGTCGTGGCTAAGAACAAGGAGACTAAGGACATGAGGAGAATTGGATTAATAGAATTGAGGGAGATCACCAGCATCCGCAGCATGTAATTAATGTCATCCTGACAGGAAGAAGGAACATCATCCCGTTTCCTTTCAAATGCACTGTGGCCCCAGATGCTCCACCTCTACCAGGAGGTCTGGAGCAAAGAACAGAGCTGAATCTGGACGTGTGAACCATACCAATATCAATAGTATCAGTATTCCCCCAGTTAGACCTGACCTAACCGTACTGCTGGAACCCTCCCAAACTAGGATGTTATGTATGGGAAAAGGCAGAGCATCCTCATTATTCAGAATTCATGAACAGAAACAATTCTTACCGAAATCCTTATTTGTTTTTGTTTGTTTGCTTGGGTTTGTTTGTTTGTTTGTTTTTTAAAGTAATAACAAGTATTTTGTTTGGCAACTCTAACTTTAAGATTAGAATTACTCTTGCTGATATTCTGTCTTGAAAATAGTATTCCCACTAGACATTGTGAATTTTGCAGGTATATTAATTGTCCCCCTTACTACCTTTCTGGATCAAACACAGCACAGTTTATATTTACAGGTGGTTGATATCCTATAGAATATCTTCACTGGAGATCTGTGTGCAGAACAGCATCACTGACAATAAGAAAGAGACAAATATAAAACAGAACAACAAATTATCATTTTCATTTTTCCAATTGTAGTTTAGGACTAAACAGAAAAACATTCTTTTTGTCTTCTGAGCACCTTTTACTGTGTTAGGTACAATGGCTGAAGACTTACGAAGGATCTAATTTTACTGGCAGTTTCTCCTCAAACTAAATCAATAACTCTAACAATTTTTAATAGCAAATCTAGTTCCATCTGAGTGGCTGCAGTGCATGTGCGTAAGCTGTAGTGATGTTTATTGTATATGAGGATGGAAAAGCTAGACTTTAAACTGTATAACTTTCCATAACACAGTTTTCCTGAGGGCTGTTCAACTCAACAAGCAAGCCAAAGGGAGGATGAATGTAGCAGACCCATTCCTTTCCAGCTTGAGATGCAGATGAGGCCCCACCCTGCAAACCAAACCTTTGGCATTCATCCACATGATCCTCCAGGCTAAGGAAA
>VXAL01015324.1:0-25332 GCA_013399475.1 Chauna torquata
CAATAAGATCATAACCCTGCAGGTGTGTGCACATCTATGGCTCCTCTTGTTTATTCCCCATGCTATGTGCATTTATATAGAGGCATTTAAGCTGGGCCCCCAGTGAAACTGACTAACTGGCCGGAGTGGCTGGAATTCCTTTGTGCTTCAGGTGCTATCCCACTGACTTGTGAACCTCCTCCAAGCTCTGGGCCTCTATTGCTGGTCCGGACATCAAACTGCTAGAAATTGGACAAATTGCGGTTCCCCTCCCCCACCAACTTTAGTTTAAAGCACTCCTCACTAGCTTGGCAAGCCTGTGACCAAAGATGCTCTTCCCCTTCTCTGACATTTGGACCCCATCAGCCCCAAGTAGACTAGGCATCTCAGAGTCCCGTGGCCTAAGTAGCTGAACCCCTGGCTGTGGCACCAGTCCTGTAACCATCTGTTGATTCACCAGATGCGACTGGCCCTTTCAAACCCCTTCCCTCGGACTGGGAAGATTGATGAAAATACTACTTGCACTCCAGAGCCCCTTACCACTGCTCCCAGGGCTCTGTAATCCCTCTTGATACTTCTCAGACTGTTGCTGGCTGTGTCACTGGTGCCCATGTGAAACAACAGCAGTGGATAATAGTCAGTGGGCTGTACAAAGCTAGGTAGTCTCTTGGTGACATCCTAGATACGAGCCCCCGGTAAGCAGCACACCTCTCTAGAGAGTGGTCAGGTTGGCAAATGCGTGCCTCCATACCTCTTAGAAGAGAGTCGCCTACCACTATCACCCATCACCTTTCCTTGGTTGTACTAGCTGTTGTATGGGGAGCAGATCGGGCTGCTTTGCTCAGCTCCAGCATCTCCCCTGACATGACGGATCCACCCTCTTCAGTCTGCAATATATACTGATATGGAAGTATATATATATATGTGTGTGTGTGTGTGTATTTTATATATATATGTATATAATATACAGATTTGAAAGAAGCAAAACGTATCATGTAAGTGTTCAAGTTTTGTAAGATCTTCCTTCCCAGCGTTTAAGAGGAAATAGCTAGATGTAAGCCAAAATATTTTCTCACATGAGCAAATCCTGATTTCTACACAGTTCAACTACTAGATACATTGCAATATAGTGGTATTCTGCACTTTTACTGTTGTTTCATCTCTTTGTCTCTCCAAGCTTTACAGGAATATCCTGAATATTCTTTCAAGGGTCACCAGCTCTGGACACACTGTCATGGAACTAGGAACAGTTTATTTCATGTGAATATCAGCATTACATTAGACATTTGTTTCCCATTTGTGTAAGGCAACTCTATCAGATACGACGCTGTAAGACTTGCAAAAAGCCTTCAAACTCAGATATTCAACAGAAAATAATTTGATGGCATCTACAGGAAAACGTGATTAGAATGTTGCATCAATCATCAAAGTAGTTGAACTGCAAATATAGATCAATGTACTAGTGAAAAGGACACATTTTAATGTTGTACAAATAGCCACAAATGTACCACAGTAGTGGTAGAAGCATGATTTTAATAGTACAAAGGTCAGGGGTTCAAACTGGGGAACAAATACATGATGCATCTGTGTGACTGGTAATGCAGAAAAACAGGGCTCTTACATCATACAGGTTAAGCGTCAGTGAACACACAAGAAAAACACACATCTGATGAAAGGTCACATCTTTTATTTAGGAGACAGAAGAATAAACTGTGATCATGACTAGAAGTGAGCTCTTATTCTCCCTACAGAATACTACTAGGTAAGATTGAGGAGAGACAGAATGAACCAAATCCAGTGTATGTGAGGAAAATATAATGAGGTCAGCCTTCAGAAGGTTTGGGGTTTTTTTTCCTTCTTTCATGGAGAAAACTGCTGGTGGTATAAAAGATTCCTTTTTCTGTCCTGTGACTCCCAAGGGAAACTTAGGTATCAAATGCGAAGTTGGAACTGGCTAATGAGGCTTTAAATCTCATAATTATTGAAGATTCTCTAACTTAGATTTTCTAGTTTACTAATTTTTCAGCTACTAAAATAATGCCAAGGCATATTTTATGTTCTGCCTACTAAATAGACAATCAAAGGGATGAAGGGTGGATTTTGCATTAAAAAGAAAGAGGGAAAACCAGATAAATTTGCTCAGGAGAAAGATTTAAAGATAACTGACCTACTTCTTGCCCCACTGAAAACGGCAATATCCCAAGCCCCATATGATAATGAAATACATTTCATGATGTCATCTTTGAACTTAGTTTTAAATTAAAATAATAATTGGACCATCATCCCTTTCTCTTTTCTCTAAGGAACACCTAACTAGATAGGTTGCCAATACTTTACAACATGCCGGGAAATTGAATGGGACATCAACAATAAGGTAGGAGAAGGAGTATATATGCAAAATCTATTCATCTGTGAAAACTCTTTTGACCCCTGTACTGCTACAGAAGAGCAGTAGGAATAGGTCTTGGAAATGCTTGCTTACTAGGGGTAACGGAGTTTTGTGAAAAAATAAAAATCTTTTAACACATGGTGCCTCGGTTTCAGTGTGGCTCTGCACTGAACAAGAGAGGCTGATAAGGTATTTGTCTGTCCTAAATGGCATTTTGCTGCTCATTAGCACTTCTGTACTACTGGTGAGAAAATATGAGAGGTTTGGTGCTTACTAAGCTGTTTGGTAGTGGGCGTCAAATGAAAAATTTCAAGCTTTCCACTCTATCAGTAGTATCCCAAAAGATAGAGATTAGCTGGAGCTGTCTAGAACTAGAGGAAAACAGTTGTCTTTTGTCTGAGTGGTCTGTAGTTTGAGTGTGAGTTTTGTGATTCTTTTTAAAGAAAAGGCCATTTTTGTATTTTTATTCTGTACCCTAGAGAATAGTAAGAAAGCACATGAGGGATGTCATCAGGAGAACCAGTTTACACATCCTCATTCGAAGTCTTACAGAAATCAGTTTGATTGGTTGACTACACTTCTGTAGCTTTGAAAAAAATATTTTCCCTATGTTAGATAAGAGCTTTGAAAAAGCATTTCACCAAAAGAGTCCATGTAGGGGATAGTATCCGTCTATATCTTCTCTGGCTTTCCCTTCTCTCTCCCTCCCCAGAAACACAACAGTGATTTGCCTGTATCATGAGTCGTACTCTGGTATTTTTGATCCCTAAATTGAGCAAATCAAATCAAGCTGTTAATTGCCTATTCAGATTCATGTATAATTTATCTAGGAATGCCTGTGCATTTTTCTGATTGCATGTGTGATCTCAATGGGAATCCCAGTGGGTGAGAACTTTTCAGCTTCAGTTCCTACCTAAGCATGCTTTCTGATATGAGCATAACTAGGAGCTATTAAATGTATGCCGTTTCCAGTTTATTGTGAGTGTCTGAACATCTATTTGAATGGCAAGTTTTTTATTTTCAGTCTTGTTTCTGTATGTATTTTTTAAGTCTGGAATTCTTGCAAGGCCTTTCCTATTAAAGTATATAAACACTCACATAGTGCGGATACCTACTTCATAAAATGGAGATCAGAATAATAAAACAACGTATTCTCTTTTGCTAACATCTCCTAAAGATCGCTAATCATAACAAGATTTATTGGGACGTTTAAAATCATTCAGCAACAAAAAACAGCTGTCATTTGGGAAATATCTTACCAGAAAAAGGATTTCTTTCCTTCATAGTAAGAAATTTCTTCCTAATTCTTTCTCAAAAAAAAAAACAAAAACAAAAACAAAAAAAAAACCAGCTTGCCTCAGAACAATTTATGCCCTAAACACAGAAGTGTTGAGACTCAAAGATTTTCCAGCAAGATGCACCTAATCAATTTCAGTAGGATAAGCACGATGTGGACCACTTGGAAAAGGGAACACTTTGGAAGCTAATTGCTGCTGACTTTATCTTGTAAATCTTTCTCAATAAAATTTCTTACAGGGATTAAAGAGTTTTAAAAGCTGAAGAGCATTGTCTGGCTGTTTTATTGGCCTTTTAAACCCCTAGGAGATTTCCTAGCATTTAGCTTGGGAAAAAAACAGTATAGTATACAGAGGTAGGAAAACGAAAACAAGGCAAGGAGAAATGTATAACAATGTGAAACAAAAATGCAAGCACATATAGTCTTTAAGTAATTGAAACGAAGCAGCATTGCCCTGTTTGCCTGTGAAATTTATTTTCTTTTCTGTTTAAGTGAAATTTGCTTTTTTCCCTCTTACTATAATTTACTTAGCATAAGTACAGATTGAAGTGATAAATACCTCTCTGCTGTGCATTATGTATGCATGGATTTTGGTAGTAACATTGCAAAGACTGGGTTCATCAGCAGCTGTACTTTGAATTCCTGTTTCCATTGCTCTGTAATTTAGACAGGATTTTTATATTGGACTTTAGATGGAATGGGTAGAAAAATAATTTAGGTATTTCTAATTGAGTGCATATGGCAGTTTGCACTCATTGAAAAGTGTCCCTTTTCAATATCACGTGTTCAGGCATCAGGGTAAGACAATATGACTTTGCAGGGAAGACTGCAAATCTGCATACACACAGGTTCAACTCTGACTTGTACTAAGAAAGTCAGAAGCATGGAGAGTAATGGCAACATAGGATGCCACATAAATTTCCTGTGTCCAGTCATATTTTATTTCCTTTTAAGTGGCGGTGGGGACAAGCTCTTTTTCTCTTTCAAGAAGAAAGGGAAATGTGTGGATTCTGCTCTTCCAAGCATCTAGAATGGTATTTTTCTCCATTTAGGGTGACGCATTAGCAACAGGGGTTCTCTTTTACCCTCTACCCATACACTACCCAGAGAGATGAAAATGTGTGTTTTATTTTTATGTTACTGAATTTTTATATCTCAGAATCAAGTGTAACAGAATATGGCAAGTCAGAAAGATTATCCTATATATTAAATGTATAAAGTGAATGCTAGTGAAGGTCAGATGACATCTTTCTGCATTTAATTTTATAATGAATATTAATCAGATGTTGTCTCAAGTAATGCAGTGGTGCTTTTGCTTTGTAATTTAAGGACAGATTACAGTAGTTTCTCTGACACTGCTCACAGAGTAACTTAATAATTATTTTCTGGCTTCTTAAGATTTACAAGAAGGATCTTGATGATGATTTGCAACTATCCTGATAGTGAAACCAATTCACAGGAAGAAGCAACATTCAGCAAACATGATCATATGGTTCTGAAAATAAATGTCTAGGGTTGGACCTTATTTATAACACTGTTTTTAGTCCCAATATAAAGACTTAGCTTTGTTTCCCAGAGAGTTTTAAAACATGATAGTACACTTTTTCAATTTCATCATAAATTATATGAGTTTTTTCTGTTTTATCCACTTTTTCTTGTACATTCACAGTGTTGTAAGAGATTAACAACACGGTTTTCTTTTACAGCAAGAGTACTGACAAGGCTCAACATATCTTACTTTTCCAAGTTAATTTATTTCATTGTTTTTCACTTTATTTTGGTCTGGTTAAAGAAAATATTTAAGTACTTTGCTAGGCACACATGGAGCACTTAGCTAACTGAAATTTCCAGAATGATCCCAAAAGCCCTTCAAAAAACAGATAGTATTTTGTACCTTCTCATGTTCTGGAACATAAACTGCTTTCAAAGAGATATTGCATTTTGCTGTTACATCAGCTACTTCATATTTAAGCTGTCTAAATAGTCTAGAACATCATGTTCAGCTGCTTTATCATGATTCTTTTTTCTGTTGCACCAGTTTGTGGATGTACATCACTACTACCACCTGAGCCCTACTTCTATTGACTTAATGTACCAGATAAGGAAACAGAAAGACTGCTGAGAAGAGAATGGAATAGATATACAGGCAGTCCTGCAGGGAGGTAGAAAGATGATATTTTCTAGGGACAAGCAGGGACTGTGAAAATTTTTCAGTAACCTGGAAAGTAACTGGCTTATCAGTTGAAACTAAGCCTGAAAGAAAAGATCTATTTGTGAGTACACAGAAGGTAGGGATATATTTCTTTATGAATGTCTTTTGTATTGTAAAAATCTTCTGGAAAAAAAAAAAATGTTGTTTCAAATGTTTTGTTTAATGTTGATTATCCAATAAAACTGACATTAGAGTTCAAAGATGTTTTGGGACCCAGTCAGACTCATCTCAAATCTCTGGCTAATATAAGCTGCCATCAAATGAGCCTTGAAGGGCTGCACAGAGCTAGATTCATATTGGAAAATTAATATGTTTCTACATCATCATAAGCTGAGACAATTCTCTCTGGTTCCATAGAAATATTACCAGGCAAACAGTATTCTTTCTTTTGTCAGCTTGAAATTACATGACTGAAGCACCTAGGTCTAGAGAGCTACTGCCTGGCTGCATAGCACACTGCTCAGCAGCTGCTGCAAGGGGGAAGGAGACACATGACTGTAGCTTCAGCAGGACGTCCCATGGCCATGAGCTATTAGAGCCACCTCAGAGCTCAACTCTTCCTATAGAATGCGGTGGTTTAACAGAATTTGATGTCAAAATGTACATGTGGGACTCCGAGTAAAATCTTTGTGGTTCAGGGGAGCTAGTAAAGATGTTAATTGCACTTGCATTTTATAGGGAAATAAAACTTCCATTAATTATACGCAAGGTCAGATATATCCAGGAGAGTGAGGGGACAAGGCTCAAAAAGGAGATGGAGCAATAGCTGGATATTCATTAATTTGTATGCATGCATGTGTATGTATATAGAAATCAGCCTTGGAAGGTCTGCATGCAAGGAGGAGATTTTGCTGTTTCTTTCTTTTTTAAATTAAACTTTCTTTTCAAGTTGTTATTTAATATACACAAATTACTCCTCCAGTAACTTGAAAAGGTGGAATGATGAAGAACTGATTTGATTTCAAGAAGTTCTCAGCAGGGTCTGATTTGTTTTTCATCTTGTTTCCAGCGCAATTGAGACTGGATTATCTAGAGCATATTTTACTTGTTTTTTGGATATAACTTTTTCTCAGCCCTTCATTGCATCTAAAGACATCAAGGAAATGATGGTGGTGAAAATATTTTCAAATTTAAGTAGTTATTTGTTTTGCTTCTCTCTAAAATATAACCAGAATTATTATCTATTTTCTATAATAACTAGCTAGTATATATTTCTGGGTGCTTTGTAATATAGTATCAGCTTAAGGCAACAACTTAAGAAAATATACCTGCATCTAATGTTAGCAACCTCTAGTCATTTTTTTCTTATTGTTAAAGGAAATTGTAAAATTAAACATTAGAATTTATGAACATTAAATTTATTTTTCAATTAGTTATGATTTGTAAATAAAAGGTTTCACATTTTTCAATTATATTTTCATATAAGAAATATTGGATTGTTCAGGTTTCAGCTGTTTGAGTTAAATTATAAATTTCAAAAAAAGCTGTTTTTTTTTTTTTTAAACAACAATACCATACAAATTCTTATTATAAAGTATGGGGTTATTTATAATGATAAATATTACATTTATTGTATATTACAATTACAGGAGGCTTATTCATGTCTTTTCATTGTTAACTCTTACTAGAGAGTACTGCTTGATCATCAAGAAACTTAGAATATATTAACTGACAAACTGGCAACAACAAACAAGTTCATGAATCAATGAAACCTGAAAAATAATATTTTCTAACTATATATTAAAGAAAGTGATATCCATGCCAACTATTAATAATTTTGATTTAAGTAAGCAAACTCTTTTCAACTTTTATTTCCTTTTAACTTACTTTAGAAATAAATTCTCTTGATAGGTATTAAATAGTAATTAGTATGTATGTTCTTACCCTGTCATAACATTACAAAATGAAAAAGCATTTTATGATCTGATTTGAAGAATTTCTTCAGTGTCTTTATTCTCTGATGAAGGGCTATGTTCTTAAATTTTATTCATATTGAGTATTATCTGTAAATCTTCAAAAGGAACAGCTTTTTGAGTAAATTATTAGGCAACCTAAGAAGAGTATTACAGTCCTTCTGACAGTGAATAACTTTTAAAAGATGTTTTATCGATTCTGCCAAACCCTAGTTTTGTTCTAAATGTTTTCAGCATGACTTTTTGTATAGACATACAAAGTACTTCTTAACCTAATAAGCTTCATTTATTTGGAATGAAAATGGTCCATACTTTAAAATTACCTTCAGATAAATACAGTTCTTGCTATAAGGAGAATTTAGTTGTATTTCCCACTTGATCCACTTGATATTTGCCCTAGCTTGAATTTTTTTTGAAAGATGAATTAAAACACACACACACACACAATATATATATAACTCTTTCCAGGAAACAGATTAGAGGAACATATGTTGTTTTGCTCCCATTAAAAATTCTTCTATCTATTTCACTGAGAATTTTTAGCCTCTGTGTTTTGAAGCAGGGACTTGCAACTTAACTGGAAAGTGGACAGATGCCTTTTATAAGCTTTGCTTTGCCAAATTAAGTCTTTTGAAGGGTATTAGTATCAAAGGCTGGACATGGTATCTGTAGTGGAACTTAGGATGGATAGTAGGGGATATGCTGAAACAGACTAAAAAGAGCCATGAGGACTGGGAGAGAAAAATATTAATACCAGAAAAAAGACATTGTAGGAGTGGATCCTAGGAGGAATAACCAGGAAGGAGGGAATGAGGTGGAAGAAGAGGGGAAGGTCAGCCTAAAGTCAGAAAGGGAGATACAGACCAGTTGTTTTGAGCTACTAAAAACAAACAAACAAGCAAAAAAAAAAAAAAAACCTCCATAATTGCCATATGCCTGCTGACAGCAAACATCTGCAGATCTGCAGAACAGTCAAGATATGTCTTATTCTGCAGAATTTTGTCTGCTCAAAAGCATGCTATCTAGCACGAGTAATGCCATTAAGTCTAGTTGGACAGGTGTCTTGTACTGTGCAGCTAAAACTTAACACTAGTTAGATACTACAAGATATTTCTTATTTTTTGTTGCCTTTTTAAATTTTAAATCTTACCAAAGAATAATTATAAGACTATCAAACTAATATTGCATTCATGCATTTTTCTAATTTCTGAGTGTTTTTCTTAGCATCAGGAATCTTGAAAAAATTGTGTTTTCAGAAGAACTAAAGGTAAAGATGGACAGAAGACAAGAATGTATAGATAAATAGTGTTAAAATGAGGGCAGAATACTAATGGAATAAGGAGAAAGGAAGGGAAGATTAGACACAAGCTTGGTTATGCAGGATTTAAAAGGCAAGTATAATTAGTGGAACCATATTAAATGACATTTAAACCAGAGGTTTTAGTCGGACAGGTGCAGAATTGGAAAAAGTTTCAGAGCAGTTAGATTGGGTACTAGGCCCGATCTAGCCAAGGCAGAATGGAAGACAATGTGGGCTGTGGACTTGGCTGAGGTGCTGACACATTTGCAGTTGACAATCCACATCAACAACTCTGTATGCCTACTATGCAATTAGATGCACTTCTGCTTAATACATATTTTCTGATACAGATTTTCTGAGGGCAGAGTGACTACATTCAGCACTTACAGCTGAAAAAGAGAGTACTGTTATGTCTAATAACACAATGCAAAGAAACATAGCCAAAAGTTCAACTACACAAATCCAGAAGAAAACGAGTATTTCTTGCAGAGTAAATAATCATGGGGATCATCAAGCAGCCTTTTTAGATGGAATATTAACCTGGCATTTGTATTTCTTAAGTCAAGAATGGCTGTCAAACCTATACTTGGCTTGAATATGTTGCCTTCAATGAATGAGTTAAGTAGTCTATTGTGGTGGTTTTACCCAGCTAAACAGCCGACCTCCACCACAACCGCTCGCTCACTCCCCCTCCTCAAAGAAACAGGGGGAGAAAATACGATGGACAAGGGCTTAAGGGTTGAGATAAGGACAAGCAGGTTACTCACTAATTATCATCACGGGCAAAACAGACTGAACATAGGGAGATTAATATAATTTATTACTATCACTAGAAGACTAGAGCAGTGAGAAACTAAGAGTAAACTACAAACACCTTCCCCCCATCCACCCTCTTCTAACTCCTTCCCCCGAGCGGCGCAGGGGAACGGGGAACGGGGGCTGCGGTCAGTCCACATCGCTTCATCTCTGCCGCTCCTTCATGGTCGCTCTCTGTTCCCCTGCTCCAGCGTGGGGTCCCTCCCACGGGATGCCACCCTTCCCGAACGGGTCCTGCATGGGCTTCCCACGGGCTGCAGTTCTTCAAGAGCTGCTCCAATATGGATCCGTACCACGNCAACTGCTCCACCGTGGGCTCCTCCACAGGCTGCAGCATGGAGATCTGCTCTGTCATTGTACATCATGGGCTGCAGGGGGACAGCCTGCTCCACCATGGTCCTCTCCACGGGCTGCAGGGGAACTTCTGCTCTGGTGCCTGGAGCACCTCCTCCCTCTCCTTCTTCACTGACCTTGGTGTCTGCAGGGCTGTTCCTCACTCCTCTCACTCCCAGCTGCTGTGGCACAGCAGTTTTTTCCCTTTCTTAAATCTGCTCTCACAGAGGCACAAACAACATTGCTCATTGGTTCAGGTCTGGCCAGTGGAGCTGGAGCTGGCTCTTATCTGACACGGGGCAGCTTCTGGAATCTTCTCACAGAAGCCACCCCTGTGGCCCCCCTGCTACCAAACCTTTACCACGTAAACCCAATACATCTATGCAGCGTTTGGTCCTATAATGTCTAAATGGACAGACGGAATGTTCAGAAAGGTTTGTTCTCTGGCCACCTAGATCGTAAAATCAATTTGCATACAATAGCTTAAAATTTTGAGAAATACTCTTCTGGATTAGAGTACAGATAGGAGTAAATATGGTTTGTTGTATCCCCAGAATGACTATTTTTTTTAGTGTTGTGTCCTCAAATTGAACCCAAAAACAGCCTCTCCGGTTCAGACTGCGACTGCATCTGGCCCAGTATTCTGCTTCCATCTGTGGTCATCAGCAGACAGAAAAGACTAAAAACAAATCAAGTACCTGCATTTACAAGCTGCATCTATTACATGTTTACATGTTGTGGCAAGAAGTTCTTCAAGGATGCTTCTACCTGTTCTGCAAAAAAAACCTCTCCTTTTATTTGTTTAGAAACTCCTCTTAACTTTTTTTTTTTAAGTACATTTTTCTTGTATTAGAAGAGAGAGTGAAGAGTGAATTATCTTATCTCCTCCTGATTTTGTAGAACTTGATTATACCCACTTAAATCTTTTCTGTCCAGCCTTATATACTCACATTTTTGTTATAAGGAGTCCATTCATACTTCAATTTTTCTCTGAATATATTACAGTTTTCATATATCTCTTTTGAAATCACATATTTCGTACTGTGGGGAGGTACATAGTATTGACAGGAACAGATACCTTCAAATTGTTACTTTATATGTTCATCTGCAAGCCTCACCTCTGAAGAAAAACTCAGAGTGCTTGTAGAGCATTACTGAATTTGAAAGCCTTGTGAGTAGATAGCAAGAAATGTAAAAGCTTTCTGTTTACATGAATGTCCCTTTAAGAACATAAGCCTATGTGAATTGATCCTTGTGCAAAGCCAGCACTTCAGGTCAATACTCAGAGAGTATCAAAACATTTTATTGCTAATATTGATGGAAGGTGCACAGAGATCAGAGACTGTCAGATACGGGCAGAAGAGCATGAATGCAGTAAAGCTTGTTGCAAAATTCACATTTTTTTTAATGGACCCAAGATTCTTCCTTGCTTTCCAGAAGGAAACAAATGCCTTAGTCGATATTTTTGATATGCTGCAAAGATTTTAGTTATTCCAGACACTATTAAATTTTGGTCTAGATCTAGAAATAATAACATCAGCTTTCCATTTACTTTCATATTGTACTGGTGATATGAAGAAAGTCTCTAATTTCAGCAGTAAATAAAGACAAAAGAAGGAAATGTTAGCTTTACTAACCCAGCTGTTTCAACTCTGTTTTCTTTTTTTTTCTTTGACTAATCTTCAGTTTAATATCTTTCATTAATATATTTCCAGATTCAATCATACTTATCTGTATGAAGTATGCAATGTATTTATTCAAAAACATTATTTCCTGTTTTCTTCTGGCATTCAGAATAAAGGCAATTTTAATGCTGTAAATTAATTTCCTCTTTACACACAAACATACCTTTGGATTATCTTGTATCTTTTTATCAGATTACAGTTTTTGTCTCCTGTCCACTTTGATTTTTTTTTTTTTAAGTCTTCACAGCACCTCTTCTCCTTATAAAAATAAGAAACATCAGTAAGCTTCATTTTCAAGTTATTACAGTACTTTTTTTCTGACACTAGAAATAGTTTTTGTGATTGTCTTTCCAAGATTGATAAACATCTGTATTTGACTACCAGTACAATATTTCAATCTTGTGGATGACTTAATCATACCAAAGCATGTTCTTTATGTAGTTTCACCCAGGAAAAGCACAGATTAATGAATAAATATTTGTTCTGCATGAAGTTGATCTTATAGTGAAAATGTTAACTTTCAGAAACCTGTGTCTACCTAAATGACAGACGTAAACAATTATTCTCAGCTGTGCATAATCAGTGTTAAAAGACAAATTATTTTATTTCATTTAGTTGAAAGCTCTACCTCTTCTTCTTGGCCTTTCAGTGGTAAAAAGGGGAGTTTTTCAAATAGCATCCATCTAAACTTCATACGACAAACTAAAGAATATTGCTAGCTTGATTCTTCTTTAATAATCAAGGAACTTTTACTTGGCAACTTGAAACTGTCTTCATGTAGATTGTTGAGACTGTTTAACTTCAGAACAAAATAGTCTTACTGGAAATGTAGTTCATACCATTTTCTTGAAAGTAGGAAAAGAACATTGATTTTTTCTGTCTTTGAATAGAGCTATCACTCAGTTCCATTTTCAAACAAGACTTATTGGTTGCTGGCTCTGAGACACAATTTCAAAAAAATCATGTTTTTTGTTCTGTCTCACTTAAGAAATTATTTTTACAATATACATCACTTGCAGTAATCCAGCACAAAGTATCTGAAGGAAAAGCTTACTCAGAACCCAACTCACATTTCTTCAAAGTCATATTTAGCTAAAAATCCTGAAAACAGGAACAGTGGGGCAAGGGGAAAATTTATGTATCAGCACTCATAGAAGAACACAAAGCCTTTGTTCAACAGTGTTATTTACCAGCTGCCTAAAATATCCTGTTAGAAGTAAAACATTTTGAACTTCAGATACTCTTTTAATAGCTTTGTTGATTTCAAGCTTTAGTGGACATACTGACTTGTATTGATAAAAGATACAGCAGTTAACGTAATAGCAGGAGCAAAATCAAAGTTAGTGGAAAATATACAAGTGTTTACTGTTACTTGCAAAGATACTCTGACTAGTAAGAGCTTAAGCAGCAGATCTGTATTGTCATTAAGTTTATTAAATTCCATTTTGTTTGGAACTCTAAGAAAAGCTTCTTATATTTAGTATCATAACTAATTTTTAAATTTTCCTATAATTTCTTATCCAATAATCAACCGTGAACTGAACAGTCCCTTACTGAACTACCACTATACTGGATAGTGGTAGCTTTTATGCTCCAGTGGAAACATGGAACTGATTAGATGAGAAGAAAAAGGTATGCTAGTTGCAATTAAAAAAAGATATCTTCAATCCCCATGCACAGAAATAATTATTTCTGAAAATATGAACATAAATATATAGCACAGAATGTCACTTCAGCATTTTCCTAAAGTATAATCCCATTACTGAAAGCATTCCTAGGTTTCTCTGTGTACCTCGCAAACAATAGGTTCATGTCAGTTGGTAGACAGAATATTGAAAATGCTTCAAAGAGTAATTAGAGGGAAAAAGAAAACAACATTTCTAGTTTTGTTTTATTTACTTACAGTAAGTATGAAATATAGTCACAAACAGGAAAAAAAAGATTTTACGGTGATCTTGGCATTGTTAAGGAATTTCTGCTGATCTTATATTTACAGAAATAGAATAAACTTTAAGTAGAAAAATATGGCAGATTGTCAGATTTCTGATTGTTTTTCTCCAATAGTTATAGGATAAGTCTACTGCATTTAACAGGAGATATATGTTTAAAGGTTACAAGGTGAATGAGACAAGTATATTAACTATCTAGGTTGAATCCCAGCTTACTGATGTGAATGCTAGAATTGATAATTACTAATATGTACAACCTATGTTTTAAGTCTCAATAATCTAAATGTTAGTATTGTAAATATTTTCAGACATGTTGTAATTAAAATCATGTGCCTTCTAGAAGAGTTTCACTAGGAACAGTCAGTTGAAAACTTAAGGAAAGAAAACATTTCCAAAACATTCCAGGTAACTTAACAGATATTAAAATTAAAGCACAGGACTTATAAAAGAAACCCACATATATATATATTAAATATTTGGGATTATGTCACAGAATAGGCTGTGGTGCTGCTCACATAAAGGTGCATGGAATGTCAAGAAGTGCAATTCTGGTAATCAGGTTCAAAACCATTCTATACCATTTGAGCATTCGCCACTTTTCTTCACACTGGATGCTTCATTTTGTATAATAAATAAGATACTTTCATAATACCTCAAAATCTTGCTTGTGCTTGCACAAACCTAAACATGTCTTGTCTGAATTTGGTAAAAAGCAAACTTGTTATTTCTGACCTTGGTGACTTTTTCAGAGGCAGTTTTGGTATTGAACAATCAGTTGCTAGTGATATATTGATGATTCACCTAAAGCAAGTGAATGAGTGTGTTAATTTTTTTTTTTTTTTCCACGAAAGAAGCAGATGAAGCAGGAAACAATCTGTGAATTCTGCAATACAGGAAGGGAGCTGTTAGTACTGACACATGTGCACATACTTCCAGTAATTCTTAGTGAGGTTATATATGTGATTCCTTATGTACACTGTAGCCTTATGCTAGTTCTGGCATTACGTTTACCCAAGTTTTTAATTAAAAGCCAAGATTTCCAGTGTCTAAGGGAATGCAGAGCTACAATACTCCTACAACAGTGTGTTGAGTCAAAAAGCGTGTCTGTTATCCTCATGTCTATTAGGGATAAAGGTTACATATCCAGTCCTGGAGACACCTTTTGCGGAAACCATTAAATATTAACAAAAACTGAGTGCATAGAATTTAATTCATATCTGAAGTACAGTAAGAAACTCTTAACATTGATTTCAGTTGAATTTAGGCTGTGAATACTTTCTTAGATAACTCTGCCAGTATGAAGGATAAATTCAGTTTCTGCTTAATACAGAAAACAGGATTTCCAAAATGATTCCTCTGTTAGATGACTTGTATTTCTGTCAAGTATTGTGGGTATCTGTCCATCACCTTCCTCCCTGCACCTTCCTCAAGTAAACTGCTGTGGTTAAGTGTCTATGATTTCAGTATAATTCCATTGAAAGTAGCCCAGGAGTATCACAGACAGAGGTGTCCCCTAAGTCCTGTTGCTTGCTAACAGCTAGGCTCTGTAAATAGGCAGACAAGTCTTTCTGGTATGCAGAGGCTTCAAGGCTCAGAAACTTGATCTTTTTTTATGAAAAACTACAGAACAATCAGGCTTTCTTTTAAGACACAGCAAAGTCCCATCCTACTCAACAGCACACAGTGTGTAGCCCTCTCCAGGAGTACGATAAATCTCAGTAAATCCCTCTTGTCTCTTGGGAGAAGTCCGTAGTCACAGGAGTAGAGACTAGACAGACGTAGGTACACTTTGATTCTCTTACTGAAACTGCTTTACATGTTAGCAAATACCTAGGGATTTACTGGGATGAGAATTCACCGGGATTCACAGGCAGAGAACAACTATCTCAAACATACGTTAGGGCAGGACGAAGAGCCGCTGTAGTTTCTTGTACAGGTCCAAAAGACAATTATGTTTTTGTCTGGTGAATGTTTCATATAAATATCATTGTAAAATATGCAAATATGCCTTGAAGGAGCAGGTACTTCTTTTTTTCTTTCAAGGTTAGAACAGTTAAAATTTGATCCATTGTATTTTTAAGT
This sequence comes from Chauna torquata, assembly GCA_013399475.1. Classification (NCBI taxonomy): domain Eukaryota; kingdom Metazoa; phylum Chordata; class Aves; order Anseriformes; family Anhimidae; genus Chauna; species Chauna torquata. The sequence continues at coordinate 15,956 of VXAL01015324.1, forward strand.
ATTCTAGATAAAACATATACATGATAGTTTAAAGACAGATATGAAAGATATTTTACTTAGTCAAAATTCTATGCATTATTTAAACTATGCCTTTAATAATTAAAGCTTGTAAAGCCTTTCATCGTTGTGAAAAAGAAAGTATCATTCAGTTTCTTCTGTGGAACCAGAAAAGTAGTGAGTAAAGTGGACCTCAGCCATTCCCTTTGAGGATGGTGAGCAGAGACTTCTGCTGATAAACTGAGGAACTGGAAATGCCAAATAGAGAAAATAAGTTTATGATGAAAAGCTTCCTATAAGCACACAAAGTGCATGGGTGACTGACCAGATGTTCTGTCAAGTTCTCTCTCCTTGTGAAAATCCAAACTGGAAGATTTTTCAAGAAAACTGACAATTCTGGAAGCCTGGGTTGGGAGCTTATATCAATTGTTCAAGTAAGTAAAAATAGATCTGCCAGGACTATCTGACTAGATGTTGAAGTTCCAAAGAACCAACCAAACTGTCAGCCTACTGGTACTATGTGAAAATATTGGGTGGCACTTCAGATTTCCAATAAAAAGGCAATTGCCATCCATCCTTACTGAATAGATGTCACTCTACCTAGCAGCAGCCCAAAGTGATCTCTGATATTATGAAAGCTCTGTGTGCTTTTTTCTCAGCCCCAATACTGGGGCATGGAAAGCACAGTAGCTCAGATCTATTTTTAAAAACAGAGAGGACTTAGACACAGCCTCCCCTGTGCATTGTTGATTTGAATCCCAATGAAAGTTTGGTGTAGCTCTAAGGTTAAATGTGTGGTTACGAGACTTTCCAATACAACCGTTGATTTGTTAATTGCCTTAGAAGTGCTCAGAAGATGTGATATTTTGTATACATCCCTTACCAGAATTGGAAAAGGTATACATTAATTCTTTCACTGAAACACAAAGCTGACCCTTGTTAGTGTTAACTCTTTTGTTATTTATTTAGCCACCAGGGAAGGTGGCCTAAAATATAGGCTTTGATCTCCTCATTCCATGGTCTGACACTCCTGGGATGGAATTTTAAAAACAAAACAAACAAAACAACACTAATCACTGGCTAGTTATAGTTTTATTCATTTATTAAGGGGGCAATATATCCTCCTTGGGGCAACCTTGGAAGCCATTTCTTGCTTATGCTTACAGACATTAATGACCTTCCTCCCAAACAGGTATCACAAATACTCTTAATGTGAGACATACATCATCATAAGTGCCATGCAACTATCTTAGATAAGATGTTACTCCTATTACAATTAATTACATATTGATTGAAAATTTGATGGCATCTGCATCATGATTTCCAGTCACTGCTGCAGTCTTCAGTGCTGGAATACATAGTATTGCAATGTATTAGTACAAGCAACAGTTTCAAAGCCGATATAAAGGGTTTGACACGTATTCACAAATACTTTCTTTAATCAATTCTTCTGCTTTCAGTGAGAAAATTTCAGCTGCAATTTCTCCATCATATTATTATTTATAATTTGTTATCCTTTGTTAGATATTTTAATTTCCCACTGCAAGAAAACAAAAAGTAATAAACAGCTAGAACTACACGACAGGAACTCTGCTTAAGTGTACTTGAATCTGAGGTTCAAGGTGGGGATTTTCTTTAAGTATATTTGAGTCAAGGTCTTGTTGGTTTTCTTTCTATCATATACAGAAACTTTGTGAAGAATTATTCTGGAAGAGATTATACAATTTTTATATTATCCCAATCTAATTGGTTTTTTTTTTTTTTTTTTTTTTTTTGGTATTATTTCTGAAGTTTTACTCAAGGCAGAAAACTAAATCTGAACCCCACTTCTCTTCATACAATAAAGCATATTAGTTGCTACTATTCTGGGGAGTTGGGGGTTAGGGGGGAAGGGATAGGGGAAGTCAGAAGGAGGGAAGAATGCGCGGGAGTTCAAGANTATATATTTAATAAAGAATATTGAACTGCTTCTAAGTACATCCATTGATTCAAAAAAAAGCAACAGAAAATAATAATAATAATAATAATTTTAACTAATACAGAACCATCAATGAAACAGAAACATTTTCTGAGGCATTCTCTGAGTAGAAAAAAAGCCAAATAAATTTAATAAAGTATTTCTTGATTTATTCAATTTGCTTGTAAGACCAATGTTTCTAAAAACAGTTTGATTTTTAGGTGATTCAGTCTGAAAAACTTTTATCCTATGAAAGTCAGGCTCATTTTAATTTTTTATCATCTGTCCAGAAACTTAGTTAATGCAATACTAGTTTCATTTGCAAATCTTATCTGTTTCTCTAGGTTGTCAATCTATCTTTCGTTCCTGTACACTAATGAGAAAAAGAAAAGGTGGGTAATTAATATGTTTTGGATATTACCCAAGAAGCAAATAAATACTTCCAAGCCAATAAAATTTCATTAATATAAGCTCATACGTTTCTTCTTCAAAACAAAATAGAATTAGCAAACTCCCACCCTCAACTAGAAGATACCAAGTAAAGCCTCTTGTCATCCTAGGAGAAAGGAAAACTTTCTTTTTTGTAATGTGCAGCACAAGATGTGGTATAAATGCAAATCTGTTACAACTCGCAGATAAAGATTTTCTTTTTGTTCTTTGAGTGGCTCACAATCAACAAGACAGGTAGGTTCACTCATTCTAGTTTCTGAGTTTGGCATTCTGTTGTAGGACACTTGCTGCACCTGAACAGCTACAGCACAGTTCAGTGGTTTGTTTATTTGGTGAGAATATCAGCTACAGCACTTATTGCCAGGTTTGTGATCTTGACAAAGTCGAACAAGAAGATAACATTTGTTGGAGCTGTGGGTGCCAGAGGGAAATCAAATAAAAGTTAATAAGTGATACACACTGCTGAAAGAATATGATTACAGTTTGAGGTTCTGTTGTTGTTCCTGCTGGTGCAATCAAATCTCAACCTAAAGGCAGTAAAAGCTACAAAGGGCAACTCTTTGGGAATGCAACTTCCGCACCTGGTAGATAGGTGCCATCTATGTGCAAGACACTACCAAAATGTTTCTGATCATAAAAACTGTATTGCACTAGGACTGGATCGATGAGAAAGCTTATGTTGCCTCAGCAAGACTGAAACAACAGTATTGTAGTGTAATGGTATAAAATGCATATATGGATCACGTAGGCATTTGTAGAGGAAAATCTCTTACACATTGTAAATCTGTAATGTAGGTGTTTTTCATTTGTTGGTGGTGGGCTTTGTTGTTGTTTGCTTAGGTTTTTTTCTGCTCTGCAAACATTTCTTCATGTAATTAAACATATACACAAGTGTCTAAACAGGTGACAGAAGCTGAGAATTTGGTAAATAATTTTGTTCATTTACATCCTTCTGATACTCACATTGCTTGTAAACAGACCGTAGTTTATCTTTGGAAGTTATGAGAAATTAAGCCTTACTTCTTGCTTTAATAATTCTTTATATGTGTCATTCTTGCCATGTCACTAAGTGAACAAGGCTTTGAGATCCTCAGAATTATAAAAATTTCTTGGGAATTTGTAAGAAATTTGGTGCCACTGACGCAATACATATATTCTGTTCTCTGCTTTTCATTCGTAGCAAACTCAGAGTACACTGGGGACTGAAGACAACAGCAGCCTTGACAGAAAGACAGCATCTTTAAATAGGAGATAGTATTGTTTTAGGACTATCTGGTAATACTGTTTTCTCATTTAATGCTTTCCTATAGTCTGTCCTGTCATGGAATTGCAAAGCAACAGTTAAAATGCACTGGCATATTTTGTGCTGTGTGAGAGTATAGTATCAATATGTTTCATGACTAGGAGAAGAGACATCTATTTGCTTTCAGATTTTCCGTTAATAGGTGGTTAAAGGAAATGTTTAAAACACAATTGTCTTCACACTTTCAAGTAGCAAAAGTGCATTAAGCATTATGCTAGACCACTGTAATGGTAGTATTATAAGGAAAGACATTGCCTTTCATAATGTCTCATGAAGAATTCTCAGTTGCAATTAATACAAAATTATTATTATGCTGCTTGACAGATTATTTTATATCTTATGTGAGGTACTTTAATTTGCAGTTGTTAACAGAAAGATAAGTGACTTAACTGAGTCATAAAGTACTAAGCTTTCTCTGCCAGAGAATTTGCAGCACCAGCAGCTGAAGCACGGTACCATAGCAATAGCAGGAATCATGCCCCTGTGTTGGTATCCAAAAACACAGGTCTCACATTCATTTTCAGGAGCCATTTCTGAGTGGCATTTGAAAAACGTGCCAAAGCCAATTTATGGAGTTTATTAATATGTTTGCCTTTATGTGAGATGCATTTTCGTAAATCTCTAAAGCATGAATAATGAACCTTCAAAAAAATACCAAGAAAAGGACTACTATCATAAGTTTTGAATAAAGCTGTTCTAAGGAAATGTTCTTAACTGTTTCATGTGACAGTGATACAGTGGTCTGATTTTTCAAGTCAGATGTTTGAAATAAGCAAAATTATTTTGTGACTCTCAACATTTTCATAATCAAAGCATATTTTGCACTGCATTTTTGATGTTTGCTCTTTCTTTACAATTGTCATTAATTCTATTTTGGAAAACAAATTTTGACTCTCATTTTGTGTCTTTGTTGCAGAATGGTTAGGGTTTTTGTACATCACTTTTTCAAGTGCTCATTTGGATTTTTATTTTTTTTAATGAGAATTTTAGTTCATATTTTCATTACGGGTTGTTAAGCATATATGTGTACATGAAAATTGGCCATTTCACTAGAAAGTATAGAGAAACATATTCTTCCTGTAACTTGCAGGAAAATAAGAGCCCGTTTAATGTTCCAGACTTGATTCGAATTACTTTTTTTTCTTTTCTTTTTTTTTTGCTGAAGCCATTTTGTATAAATTTAAGATTAGAGGAAAGACCAGTAATACAATGAGTTTATTTACTTGTCAGAAATACATACGTTATTACAGAGGACATTGAAATACCCTGCAATTTGGCCAAGTTGGAATCACCTGATATTAACAGTGGTAGCTGATGAGTATCTAATAAAAAACCTTTCTAAGGTTTCAAAAGAAGGCACTGGAAACACTGGCACATGCTATTGTACCATCAATGTCATGGCTATCAATTTTCCTAGCATGTCACCTTGACCGTATTAACCTTGATTTGATTCTTTATTCTAGTTTTCCAAACCTTTGGTGTTTGTTTTCATTTTCAAAGCACTTTAGACAATCTGTCAAGCTATGAGTTATTAAATCTCAACAAGACAACACAACCGCAGTAGCAGCTCATTTCTGAGCTCTTAGCCTATACCAAATGCAAGCTTGATAATATTTTAAGCTCTTTGTTAAAGTATGCTTTTAAGCTCTAAAACAACCAAATCCGTCTAATCAGCCCATTATAGTTGATGTTATTCACTTGCTAGATTTTCAGCTTTCCTGGATCAAGATTGGTAATGGAAATATCTGTAGAGATTTGTGAGTATTCCTAAAATTCCTCCTTTGTCATGATGGCTGCAATATATTGATGAACTAGTTGGATGTTTCTGAGCCTACTATGTTCATCAGCAATGTTTGTTTCCTTGGAGACCTGTATGTATTTATCTTTTGACTCCCATTTTAAATTTAGATTATATGGGTCCTGGCCTTATTTTACTATGAATATCTAAAAAACCTGGACACATAAAAGCTTCATGCACAGTGCAGTTCACTGCAAGGAATGCACAAGGATTCCCCCCCTTATTAATGAATAATTGATTTTGTTTGCATCAGTAGGATGGTTTACTTAATTTCAGTCGCATCCCTGTAATGTCTTTGCTTTAAAGAAGACATGCTTAAATAATGTTGACAAAAGTATAATAAAGGCATAATTTGACTAATAGACAACCGCAGTAGCTTAGGTACTAAAAACCCAAAAACCTGAGCATTTTAGGCCGTCCACTGAACATGCTTAAATGGAGAAGTCCACTCTGAAATTTATGCACATCATTACAGTCTTTTAAGCTTGTTTGGGATTGATTGTTCTGTAGGTTCGTGCTAATTTGTTCTCCACTTGGTATCTGTGGGTTGGGTTTTTTTTTTTTTTTTGGTGTTTCCCTTTGGAGTTAAACCAGCTAACTATACGATGGTTACTAGAAGCAGAATATTTGTTTTCATACGAGGTAGATCTTAGCAAGGGTAATAAGCAGAGTTATGAAATAAATAGAAAACTTCAGTCCAGACTTGTCAGTCTAAACTTGCTCTGAAAATCTTGCAGTCTTTATAGCAATGTTCTTTAAAATGTTATTTTGAAGGAAAGAAAGAATGTTTGTTTCTTCCTGAAAAATATTGGTTTGTAATAAAATAAATTACTACTAGAGGCAAGTTTCAATAATGTTGTCAGTGGTTTTGCTGTGTTGGGGAGTTTCATGATTTGGGGATTGTTTGTTGACGGATGTTCTACTGTTATGACAATTTGACTTTCTGCTCATCACTATTACATTGGAGATATTTGATTTTATACTAATAACGCCTTGCCAATTAACCGTATTTTCCCCAGTCAATTCTAGTCAATTCAATTTTGCACAACTCCCATTTGGAGTTGCTTAGTGGTTGCTTTTTTGAAATCTTTGTTGCTATAGCAGGCAGTTTAGAAAGGGCCAGTTCCAAAATGTTGGAATATACAGAGGCTAAAAAAAGGCTTCATCTTTTAAGATATGTATTCCAAACACCATTAATTTATTGAGTAACATGCTGTTGTTTGCTGCTCTAGAAGCCTGCTATAAAGCAGAAGTTTTATTTGCCGTCATAGCATCACAGGGACAGTGCCAAAACACACTCCTTTCGGTGGCATTGTTCAACCTGCAGGAAATCATGGATATCATTGCTAAGCATAGCTGATTACCAGCTGGCCTTGAGTGAACTTATTTGGCTGGTCCCTTGTGGCACACTAAATATCTGAGGAAGGAAGAAGGCTTGGCTTCTATTTCAGACATGTCACTGAGGTTAGCAGACAAATTGTTGGGAAGTTATTTAATTTCTGCTTTATGGGTCTAACCTGTAATGACAAACTCAGCAGGAGTCTTGCAACTGAGTTAACAGGAATCACCATCTATATGCAGTGTGCACACGTGCACAGAGGCCACACACAGTTTGGTCCCTACCAGATGATGCAGTTTGGCCCGTGCCGCTGCCACCTTCCTTTATGTGAGCAGTGAAGCTGCAGTGCAGAGAGTGCTACATCATTGCTTTACAGAGATCTTAGAGTTGGTAGAGAAAACCTATTTTATCTACTGTAAAATGTGTCACAGTGGGCTATGCCTTTCTTCTTTGAGGTACATTGTACAAGGTTATCTGTTAAGGTCATCCACAGTCTTATTCAGGTCAACAGGAATCTCTCTCTGACCTCTTGGGGAGCTTGGTCGCTCTCAGCTGGGATTTTTTCACTCCTGAGAATTTCCCCCAAAATATTCTGCAGTTCTTCTGTACCTAGGAATATTTTTATTTTATACTTATGCATATATATATAATTTCAGAATGTAAATTTCATAGGGTATAAGGACATGTCAGTAAGTTGAAGTTCACACCTACTCAATTCTTCAAATAAATCAGTAATAAGGAAAATAGTTAAAATATCCACAATCTTACAGAAAATACACAAGAATTACTTTTGTAGGCTTGAAGTAGATTTTAAATTTTTTAAGTGCTTTATTCTGGTCTTTGAATTGCACATTTAATGGTATCATTTTAGAGCAAATGGAAATTTTTATGCATCAAATAATTCCATTCAAGCTGTAATCATATGGTTTAGTCTGGGTTAATACAGTTTTATAGTCTCTTACTAATGGCACTATTTCAAAACTGCAGGGGAGCTTTTTTTTTTTTTTGGTTATTGGAAAGATTTTACCAACATTGACATTATTTCTGGAACAAGTCTAAGAAAACCTTCATTCAAGGAACAGCAGATGCATTCAGTGAAATTATATTTGAAGCAAAATAAAAGAAGAAAAAGAAAAACGACTGCACTGGGATGGACATTACCAGATCATTTTGGAAAAAAAAAAAAAAAAAGCTTCTCCCTCGCAGATGATTTCAGATGGAGCTGGCATAATACTTTAGGCATGACATATTAAACATTATTACTTACTTGTCAACTGAATCTCATCTATGAGCATCTCTTTCCCTTTATGTGAAGGGTGGCAATGAGTTTTTGTAATTGCTGTTAACAAAAGTAAAAATCTTTTAAATTTTAAGATATCCACAAATACTATTTCATATCACCCCTTCACCACAGACTATTGTTAGTTTACACAAAAGTGAATATACTGTAACTGGAGTTTGTAGACAGAGTAATGGGCAATTAACAAACTGTGATTTAGTCCTGATTCCTAGGTTTTCTCTCATAATCACATCTAACTTCTGAATTGGAAATTTGAAATTCAAAAAGTTCATAATTCATCATAATTCAATAAATAAAGAGAGAGAATATATATATGATATGGGTATTGCCAGCTTCATCTGTCATCTGTCAGAAGCTGGAGAGGTAAAATTTGTTGTGCAGACCCAGTGCTGATGAGCAAAATCAACATTAGCTGTGGGAAGAGATTTGCTGGCTAGACTCAAAAGATGCATCTGGCAATGAGGGGTGGGAACAGCAGAGATGCTCTGCTTAGCTTGAATCATCCTGGGAAGTGGTCATAATTGGCCAGCCAAAAATAATCTTCCTGGAGCCCAGGGAAAAGCTGCAATGGGGAAGAGAAGTCATTAAACAACCCATTAAACAACCTCCTGTCTTTGTACCTGAGGAGGTCTGGCAGTAACTTGTGTATTTTTACCAAAGGTTCTCTGGTAAGGTATATGGAACATATCACTGCCCTCAGTAATGTAATGCATTTGAAAGTGCCTCACTATTTGCTAAATAATCAGTAGCTCAGATAATTTGGTTGGGAGTTAAACTGTGTGTGATAATGTTCTAGCCTAAAGTATAAACTAGTTTTTATTTTCTTTTTTCTCCTAGTAGTGTTCTTCCCTCACACACTGATAAGCAATGATAAAATCCAATTATTAAGTTGGGAGCACTATTGTAAGAATAGATAAGAATAGCTTGTTTATAAATGTTCTGTCCTTTTACCAGTAAATTGAATTTTGACAGTGAAAAATTGACATTTTATGAAATTGAGGTCTAGCCAGATCTGATATGTTCACTGAATGAGATGGAAGAAATGCATTTAATGCATAAACTGTTAGTTTATTTTCATTTAATATTGATCAATAAATATTTATTTAATTTTGAATAAGAGGTGATGGATGAAGTTTTTGGGGGGTTTAACATGTACTAAGATTCCATTCTAAACTTATATTGAAAACTACATCAAACTTTTTGAGTGTAAAGGAAATTCAAATATATGTATAG
>VXAL01015324.1:25366-41897 GCA_013399475.1 Chauna torquata
TATAGATTAAAACATTATATAACATATATAATTAAAATTAATTATATTGTATTCATATTAGAAGTCTATATATGCAGCTGTTAATTGTATAGTTCACCAGTCTTTTAAAAATTAAGGTAAATTCCTACATAGACTTTAGTACTAATCATTTTTATGAGATATTTAAAATTTATTATTCCATCTGTGGCTCAGATGGGTTGTATAGTCATAGTCCACACAGTACAACAAAACAACACAAAATGTGGATTAAACTAGTGTTCAGTAAATCTCAAAAGCTTTGGCAATTCAGTTTAAATGAAAGAGGAAAAAAAAATAAATAAAGAGAGAGAGTCTGAATAGCTTCCGGGATCCAGCTTGACTATTCAAATATTTTGGGTCTCAAAATCTGGGCATCAAATACTGTGAGAACTGTTTGTAGGGTTTTGGCATCACATCCAGTCTTAGCTAGATGATGGCAGAACCAGAACAAAAAGCATTTATGAAATAAATAAAAATGAAGTGGAAATAAATCTGACATTTTCAAATTTACCCTGACAGAGTAGTTTCCAGACAGAATTCAAGCAGAAGGAAGACAGAAATATGTACTTTTGCTTTGCCAGAATCATCCAATTAGCTCCCATGAAGATAAATTTGGGTTCAAATGTCTGCTGGTACATTGCTGTTTTTAGCAAATGCCTACTTATACCTGTGGAAAAAGCAACAACACAACAGTGTTGTTGTCTTTTAAAATCTGGATGCAGCATAATGTCCAACAGCAGAGAAACAGTAACAGATTTTGCAATAGTCAAAATTTCAGCAAGTCAGTTCATAAATTTGTCAGGTCCTGGTAACTGTATTTCATGCAATCTATAGACTATATAATACATATGCTTCAAAGCTAGGACATCTGTTGCAAATTTACAAATGCGAGGTAGTTTGCCAAACTACCCAGCAGAGACAGGAGCACACCTGCTCCAACAAGTTGGAAGCATTACAAATGTGTGAACTTGATCTAGGCTTTATGAAACAGCAACAGTGATTTCATAATGTTAAAAATATATATATATATGAAATGTCAGTGATGTAATCTGCAATATATTGATAGATGAACACATTTGCTGATTTAATATTCATAACCAATGCCAAGTAAATTATGCTTCGTTACAGAAGCCCATTTCCAAAAATGGAAAATTTATAAAAAGTCCCTCATTTTCATTTTTGAAGTAGAAGAAAATTCCAATATTACATGGCACATCCCAATGAATTTGTTGAACAGGATGGTATTGTAGGAGAGAAAAATAGGGAGACAAGCTTAATGAACTAGAAAATATGAGCTGAAGCCAACAGGATTCAGCGTTGGCTGTATTCCCAGTGGATCAGGCTCTGTGTGAAGGGACAGCCACACTTGAGAATAGGACCTCATGTCTAATCTAGTCTCACATAATGGGACCTCTATTATCTGCTCTAATGAAAGATACATCCATACAGTGTATTTGCAGGCAGATGTGGAATTTGCTCTGCCAGTTTACTAACCTGCCTGGAAGCTGTGTGTGTCAGACAATGAACCTTAGCTAAGGTACATTGTTTCTCATCACAGCTTATTAGCTCAGATTTGACATTATCTGGTGTATCTACATCATTTCTGATTTGGAAGTGGCTGGCTTCCAACTGGCTTTAAGTGTGGGCAGTTGCCATCACTGCGTTCAACTGCATCTGAGCTTGAAATGCAGTGTAGACTTACTTTCAGTGTTTCAGAAATAGACATAGGTGGAAATACTCTGAAAAATAAAGTTTGATACCTTACTAGCAGACGATTCAAATAGGAAGAAACACGAAAAATTTTATTTGGGTGGTGAACACCACACATCATAGCAATTTCCAAAGGAAAAAAGCTTTATTAGGATAGATTCTTAAGGAGGAAAAAACTGAACCTCTAGCAATATTCCTTCAGCATTAGAAGTGAGATGATAGATACCAACACATTATAAAACGGAGTGCTGTTTCTTGAGTAGATGCGCAACATGCTCTAGGTGATCCTGCTCGGCAGGGGGGTTGGACTAGATGATCTTCAGAGGTCCCTTCCAACCCTGCCCATTCTGTGATTCTGTGATTCTGTTTCACTGAGTGCTAGCAGCCCAGATCTCCAGACTTTCTGCAAGAACATGAAGGCTTGAAGGTGGGGGTGATGTTCTCATGCAGAGCCCTGGATGAAAGAATATGGATTCTTCTCTACGAAATTAATTTTGATGACAAATGTAGAGTGTATATGTAAGGAGTCACAATTACACTTTCATAGGAAGATTTTCCTATTGATGAACTAGGCCATCAGGATATGGCAATGGGGTGTACAAACTGCTAAAGCAGCTGAAACCTCTGAAGAATCATAGAGTATCCTGAGCTGGAAGGCATCCACAAAGATCACAAAGTCCAACTCCCAGCTGCACACAGGGCCACCCAAAAAATAAGACCAGATATCTGAGAGTGTTGTCCAAACACTTCATGAACTCCAGCAGGCTCAGTGCCATGACAACTGCCCTAGGGAGCCTGTTCCGGTGCTCAACCACCCTCTCGGTGAAGAACTTTTTCCTAACACCCAGCCTGAACCTCCCCTGTCGCAGCTCCGTGCCATTCCCTTGGGTCCTGTCACTGTCACCAGAGAGAAGAGATCAGCGCCTACCCCTCTGCTCCCCTTGTGAGGAAGCTGCAGGCTGCCATGAGGCCTCCCCTCAGTCTCCTCTTCTCTAGGCTGAGCAAGCCAAGTGACCTCAGCCACTCTTCATATGTCTTCTCCTCTAGACCCTTCACCATCTTTGTAGCCCTCCTCTGGACACTGTCTAATAGTTTTATGTCCTTCTTATTCTGTGGCACCCCAAACTTCACACAGTACTCAAGGAATCTATGAGATGAATGATTGGTGCAACCTGGCTTGCACAACATCACAAAGAAGGTAATACAATGTTTTTGTTAATATGAAGTAAAAATCAATAATATTCTGTGATTCTGTGATTCTGTGAAAATAATCATGTTCAGTAAGTTAATAGCATTGGTAATGCTTTGCAAAGCAACAGAATAAATACAGCTTATCGTTCCTACTACTTGCAGTTTTTTCCAAGTATGCATGTATGCACGTGGGAATTTCAAGCAAAAGCAAAGTTAAACTGTCCTATTTCCAGAGGATTGCATCCTGCCTCCATGTGCATGGAGTTAATGGGAGGCAAGGATACAAGTCTATGTGCCAGTTGTGTCACTCCAAACTTATATGCACACACATGCAGTCTACAATCTACAGCTGGCCCACATCACATATAAAATATCTTTTTAATTTCCTTTCTTCTTCAGAAACATCTCAGTCTCATTCTGGAGCAGAACGAGCAGATGGAATGATGCAGTGCTGAGAAGCAGTAGTAAACTCACACAAAATAATCAAAGAAAGTGATAAAAAGCTGGAAAGTGTCATAACTCAGAGTTAGTCCTCAGGAGAACATCACAGTTTATGGAAGCTGGGAAACTATAAAATATGGTTAACTTAAAGGAAAAAATAAAAAGATATTTACAATTAAGATGTTTCCGAAACCTATTTTTTTCCTCATTTTTATAATCTTGGTGCCACGGTCATGAAAGATATAATGTTTCAAGCAGTTATCATAAGGTAACCTTGATTGTTACTCATTTTATATTACTCACTGGCTTCCAATCAGCCACTGGGTAAAGGATGTGTGTATGAGAAAGGAGAGAGGGGAAAGCAGGAAGGCAGGGAGACAGAAAGAGAAAGAAGTATTATTATTGTTTACATTCCTATGGTACTGGCAAGAAAGAAGGAACCGAAGCTCTCTGTTTCCTTTTTACTAGAGGAAAATATCATGTTAACAAGCAGAAAATACTGGAAAAAAGAAATCTTTCTTCCATCTCTGTCATGTGAATGCAGTTTGGAATCCTCAGGGTATGAAAATTTCTGCAGAAAACAGTAAAAATAGAGAATATTTTTCTTATGATTCACCAAGCAGTAAGGAAGCAAGGTAGCCGGTGGGTTCATCTCTTTCCAAGGGCAGCTAGCAGTATAAGGAATACTCCCTGACACTCATATTGTTGGTCATAAATTCAGTTCAAGGTTATTGTAAAATGTCTTCTAATATACCAAATTATGGCTATATATAATCTTTTTGTTCTTTTACATTCCCTCTAGGAAGCAAGTTTGGGGATTTTTGGAATAAGTGAATACTTTTTTTTTTTTTTTGTAATTTCTGCAAGTTCATGGTGATTTAAGGATTATATGTGTATTACATGTCAGATTTCTTTTGCCTTCTTCAGTCTCATCAGGGTGCTATGATTGAAATATGAAAAACTGAAGAATACCATGTTCACTGAACTAAAGTTGCTGCTCCCTTATCATTGGGATTTCCTTATTTTAAGCAGCTACTTTTGTGTGGCTCTAACAGTGTATTAGCACCATACTTTTCTTTCCTGTTTTTTCTCATGTGATTCTACCAATTTGATTTCTTAGGCTTTCAATTTTTTAGGAAGCATTCACAAAGCCCATTAAAGACAAGATCTCAATAATTTCCTTTAATATAGAAATCAGTTTTGAAACATTGCTACTTGTCCTCTCTGTTCTAAAATCTTTATGCTTTACTTTCTGGCTTTTTAATTGTCTTGTCCTTTTCTCAGAACCATGAAGGAAATAAAATATTTTTTCAGGGTTGTGTTGCTTTCCAAAGAAAAAAATGTAAACAAATGACTGACTCGAAGCTCTATTCGTAAAGTTTGTCTGTTTTGGAAGTTATGACATGATTGTTTCTCATTTCTCTGATTTGTCACAGGTTTCACTGTAATCAATTGTAAATACTGTTGCACTTCTGTGCTGCTGCTGCTGCTCATCTGGCTTTTGATTTTCTGTGGTGATGGCTGCATAGAACCTTAAATCTGATCAGTGCATGAATCTTGTTTCTTGCTTTTAGACTCAGTTAATGAATAAATGACAGACTATTAGTTACACTTTCACACTCTTAGGACATCTGATATGTGGCACTAGCTCAAAACAGATGACTGATTTCTTGTTGCTGAGTGTTTAAATATACAGGTAAGCTTCTTTTGTATTTTAAGCAATCCTGTCTTTCGAGATGTAAAATGCTCTCTGACAGTGAAATATTAAATCAGTAATCAACTAATTCAAACAAGTCTCTTACCTATAAGATGGCAATAAAGTATTTTTTGTGTATAGGCTAGACAACTATAACTTCATTTTATGCACCATATTTCACACAAAACATGTTCCTCTATGCTTTGGCACTGGTACGTAGTACCGGTACAAAAATTAATGTAACATAAAAGCTAAAAGTAGGTGAACGAAGAGGAGAAAAGAGCTTTCAACTGGCAAGTGAATATGTTTGAATTTGCTGCAGGGTTTACTCAGTTGGAAGAGCGGAGATGTTGAGGACCCACCATTTCCTCTCCCCTGTTGTGCTGTGACACTGGTATTGCATTTCTTGGCAGCACCAGGACATCATCCAGGTGCTCAGGGAAAGCCATCATGCCAGACCTGCAGTGTGAGTGCTGTCAGAGTCACAGTGTGCTGTAGAAACACCCTGAGTGTTACTGATGAAGAAAAAGGGAGCACTAAAGCATCTCCCCAGCAGAGACGTTGGTTCAAGTCACCCCAGCATGCAAGGCCCATGAGGGGAGATGGAAAGAGATGAAATACATCCCACTGTGTGGCAGATTCAGGTCTGACCTGTGAATTGGTCAGAAGTAGGAAGTCTGATAGTATGAGTGAAAATATTTTACTACGTAAGATGACATCATAAAACTGACCAGTAAATATGACACATGAATGAGTGGGAGGTAGAAAGATAACATAATGAAAGTAGCTTGAATTAGCATAACTTGTTTCCCAGATTGCTACAGTGCCCTAACTACAGTGATAAAAGACAAGCTTCAGCTCTTATTTTGCCCCTATTTTGCTGACATAGTTGCACTTTGTAGACACTTCTGTGACAGCTATTAGGGCAAGGGCTGGAAGAGTGCTGCCCCATTTCTCAGCCCTTAATTCCACACTACTTACTCAGGCACACTGCAGGTATCCTCATTAATATTGTAAATATGTTCTGCTCTTCAGAGCAGAGTTAGTACTCAACTGGAGTATGAGCTGGAGAGAGAAAAGTACAGTCAGGACTCACCACAGTGTCAAACTAATCAAGTCTACAGTCTTTCTCTAGTAAGAGAGTGTCATGATTTTGGCTGGGATAGAGTTAATTTTCTTCATAGAGGCTTGTATGATGTTCTGTTTGGGATTTTTGATGAAAATAGTGGAGATAACACACCGATGCTTTTAGTTGCTGCAGAGCAGTGCTGACACAGAGCCAAGGACTTTTCAGCTTCTCGTGCTGCCCTGCCAGCGAGAAGGCTGGGAGTGCACAAGGAGCTGGGAGGGGACACAACCAGGACAGGTGACCCAGACTGGCCAAAGGGATGTCCCACACCATGTGGCATCACGCTCAGCAATAAAAGCTGGGGTAAAGAAGGAGGAAGGGGGGGACATTGGGAGTGATGGCGTTTGTCTTCCCAAGAAACCATTATGCATGATGAGCCCTGCTCTCCTGGCAGTGGCTGAACGCCTGCCTGCCCATGGGAAGCAGTGAATGAATCCCTTGTTTTGCTTTGCTTGTGCATGTGGCTTTTGCTTTACCCAGTAACCTGTCTTTGTCTCAGCCCATGAGTTCTGGCACTTTTACCTTTCTGATTCTCTCCCCCATCCCACCTGGAGAGAGTGAGTGAGCGGCTGTGTGGTACTTAGCTGCCTGCTGGATTAAACCACAACAGAGAGTTACTAAATGGCAAAGAACTTTGGTGTTTTTCTAGCCAATTTTTTTCTTGAGGCAGAATTATCTGTTCCCTGTTATCCAGTGATGTGTTCATGTACTAAGAGAAATAGAACAGAAAAAGGCAGCCAAACAAACGATACTTGTGCTTACCTCCAGTGCAAATAGGCAATACCTATTGAAGATTATGAAAAAACATATTTCCCCATAGTATTCCTTTTCAGGTATAATTCTGAAGAATGGAACGCCCTCTGCTTCATGGTGTGAAGGACATGGAATAAATATTGTATCACACGAGGCTTCTGAACATCTTCCTCTCTAAGCATGTGGAGGAAAAGAAGGTGATCAGGAGTAGTCAGCATGAATTCACCAAGGGGAAGTCGTGTTTAACCAACCTGATAGCCTTCTATGATGAGATGACTGCCTGGATGGATGAGGGGAAAGCAGTGGGTGTTGTCTACCTTGACTACAGCAAGGCTTTCAACACTGTCAGTCTCCCATAACATCCTCCTAGGCAAGCTCAGGAAATGCGGGTTACATGAGTGGCCAGTGGGGTGGATCGAGAACTGGCTGGACGGCAGAGCTCAGAGGCTTGTGGTTAACGGGGCTGAGTCTAGTTGGAGGCCTGTGGCTAGTGGTGTCCCCCAGGGGTCAGTACTGGGTCCAGTGCTATTCAACTTATCCATCAATGACCTGGATGAAGGGACAGAGTGCACCCACAGCAAGTTTGCAGACGATACAAAGCTTGGCAGAGTGGCTGACACACCAGAAGGCTGTGCTGCCATTCAGAGGAACCTAGACAGGCTGGAGAGTTGGGTGGAGAGGAACCTCATGAGGTTCAACAAAGGCAGGTGCAGGGTCCTGCATGTGGGGAGGAATAACCCCAGGCACCAGTATCGGTTGGGGGCTGACCAGCTGGAAAGCAGCTCTGCGGAGAAGGACCAGGGAGTCCTGGTGGACAACAAGTTAACCATGAGCCAGCAATGTGCCCTTGTGGCCAAGAAGGCCAATGGGATCCTGGCTTGCATTAGGAGGAGTGTGGACGGCAGATCGAGAGAGGTGATCCTCAGCTCTGGTGAGGCCACACCTGGAATATTGTGTACAGTTCTGGGCTCCTCAGTACAAGAAGGACATGCAACTTCCAGAGAGGGTCCAGCACAGAGCTACAAAGATGATTAAAGGATTGAAGCATCTGTCTTATGAGGAAAGACTAAGCAAGCTGGGCCTGGTTAGCCTAGAGAAGAGAAAATTGAGAGGGGATCTTATCAACCTGTACAAATACCTGAGGGGACGATGTAGAGAGGATGGGGCTAAACGCTTCTCAGTGATGGCTAGCGATAGGACAAGGGGTAATGGGTACAAATTGAAACACAGGAAGTTTCATCTCCATATGAGGAAGAACTTCTTTACTGTTAGGGTGACAGAGCACTGGAACAGGCTGCCCAGAGAGGTCGTGGAGTCCTCTTCTTTGGAGATATTCAAAACCTGCCTGGATGTGATCCTGTGCAATGTGCTCTAGGTGACCCTGCTTGAGCAGGGGGTGTGGACTAGATGATCTCTGGACGTCCCTTCCAACCTGTGAATCACCATTCTGTGATTCTGTGATTACTGCTTGTCTTACACAGATGTGGGTAATAAAACTGTGAAACAGAGAGTGATGGCATAACTTATGACATATCTTTAGTTCTGTTAAAAGTTGTTTCTAAATTTAGTTTTTGAATGTTTAAACAAGTCTTGATAATGGTATAAGATGCACCAATAGGCATGAAATTTCAACAATGTGTTGTTTTAAAGTAAGCATAGTCTAAGCTTAGTGTGGTGTGAAGTGTATCTGATAACGGTTTTGCTATCTGGAGACAGCTGCTGAGCTTATTATGGTATGTTTAACCTTTAGATTGAGAAAGAAAAATAGTTTGGCATCCGATCTTAAAATGTCAAGAGTTTTCCATTCTTATGTCAGTCTTCTTCTCCATGTTAAGAACTAATGATTTCTGAGAGGTATTTGTCCAGTTTCTTCTTTCAAAGGTGTCATGGATTTGACCTTGCTTGGCTGTCACACAGCCACCCAGATGCTCTCTCACTCTCCTTCCTCAATAGGACAGAGGGAGAAAGACTCATAGGTTGAGACAGACAGGGAGATTGATTACCAATTACCATCATGGACAAAACAGACTTGACCTGGGGAAGAATAATTTAACTTACTGACAATTAAAATATAGAGTAGGATGGTGAGAAACAAAGACAAAAACGAAAACACCTTCCCCCACAGCTCCCTCCTTCCAAGGTTCAACCTCACTCCACCCCTGACTCCTCTGCCTCCACCCCCCTATCCCGAGCAGCTCAGGGGGATGAGGAATGGGTGTTGTGGTCAGTCCATAACTGCTTCTCTCTGCCATTCCTTCCTCCGCACACTTTTCCTCTGCTGCAGCATTGGTCCTTCCCACGGGCTGCAGTCCTTCACAAAATCCTCCAGCATGGTTCCCTTCTGCAGGGTGAAGTCCTTCAGGAGCAGACTGTTCCAGTATAGGTCCTCCACAGGCTGCAGTTCCTGCCGGAAAACCTGCTCCTGTGTGGGCAATATCTCCTTCAGGGCACATCCACCTGCTGCAGTGTGGATATCTGCTTGGATGTGGTCCTCCACAGGCTTCAGAGTGATAGCCTGCTTCACCATGGTCTCTCCATGGGCTGCAGAGGAATCTCTGGATCCGGCCGTGCCCTGCAGTGGGGCTGTTGGGGCTGGCTGGGACCAGCTGTGTCCGGCACTGGGCAGCCCTGGCCTCACCTCACACACCAGCCCCACAGCACCCACTGTGTGCACACGGGCACCTCCACCCGGTACAAAAGTGAAGGAAGAAAAAGGAACCCAAATGTCCCTCTTTTACATTATCTTTCTCATACAATTCCATTTTTGAACTTTGGAGCCTTAAGTTTTCTGGTAAATGCTACTTGACCTAATCCAAGTGCATAACACGTGAGTCCTGTCCATCCAAGAGTAAAAACAAAGTCTCTCATCAGATTACGTGTTTGTGTCTTGTATGGTGCAAACAGCACTCTAAAGTAACAGGCAATAAAGAATTAACACTGGTATTTTAATGACCACTACATAGTTGTTTTATAAGCTCTACCTTTTACAATTTAAAGGATAAAAAAAAACTTTCAAAGCTTCATTTGCTGGCTTCTGTTGAAAACAAATGAAGTGATCTGAACATATGAGCACTACTAGTCAATCAGTTATTGATCACTAGCCTCTTTTCCTTTTCTGTCTGTATAATTCTTTAATTACTTCAACAAAGCCCAGTTCACAGAATCATGTTTGACTTTCCACTGATGGCTTCGAAAACTAGATAAGGTTGCCATATAAGCACAGATATATTCTTACTCACTCATGTCTGACCAATATCTTTGACAGTCACAGAAATCAGGTAAATATAATCTTTCCTCCAGGGCTAATTTTTAAAGTACCCTCCATCCCATAAAGAAACGTCGTTAAAGACTTCTAACCAAGGTGCGGAGGCACCAGTTCAGTGTAATGAATGACTTCTGTTTTTCAAAAGGCATCACAACATATCTGCTAGCTCTTGTTCACATACAAGGTTTGCTAACCTTGCAACTCAGAGCAATTTCTGCCTCTCAGAATATGCACACCCCCAGTATCTCCCTCTGGAGGAATTACTTTTTCCCAGACAAAAAGAAACAAATGTAAGATTTCTCTTTTTCTCAATATTTATGTTGTGTGAAAGTATTTTGCCACTTTCTTTTAAGGGGACTGACATCCTTATAACTTATTTTAAGAGATACATGTTTGTGACTGACTTACGTGTACATATAAAATAATATTAATTAAAAAAAAAAACACACACCAGCAAAAAAAAGTTTATCTCCTGAGGTCTCTCCTCATATCACTGGAGAATGCTTGTGGAGCTCACCTTCCCCAAGCATTGTCCAGTACAACTGTTTAGGGATAGTGGACAGGTATAGGGTTTACAATATTCAGTGGCTATAGAATAGCCAATCCCAAACGCGCATGAGTCAGAATATCAGATTATGAATTTCCTGTAACTCTGTTACAAATTCTTTACAAATTACCACTTTGCAGACATATATGTAAAAGGGCAGACTTCATGAAAGTCTAGGTGGAAGATCAGATAAAAAAATAATTGGCAGCAGCTTGGTAAGCTGGCAATACATTGATTTTTGCTCTAATTACAGAAGAATATTACCATTCAGTGAATGTTAATCAGGTATCATCTGAAATTTGTATGATATGCATGTTCATCTAAATACTGTGTTGCACAATCATTCTAGCATTGCTGTTTTGTTAGCCCCAAGACATACATTCAAACTGTTATTTGTAATGTCTTCTTTCTATGCCTTGCAGCTGTCTGTAGCTTGCTTTAAGGGTTTTGTTTGTTTGTTTCAGGATAACATGTTCCTTAAAATCTCAGCAATTGTTTCAAGAACTGATTCAAGTTCAGAATGTTCTCTTTCCTCTCTGTGGAGCCTTCTCCATTTTACTATGTTCTAACATAGTCTCCTTTTCTCCCTGTGACTAGGAGTAGCCACATGTACATTATGAATTTGAATGATTGGAATTTATCCATCAAGACTGTGACAAAATGGTTTTGCCCTCAGAATACCAACTTCAACATGATCTTGATACCAAAATGATTTTTTCATTATTTTTATTATACCTTCTGCAGTTTACAACATTGGAGGTACGAGTGCACTGAGCTATTCCCTACTCTTTTCCCTTAAGTATGGCAGAATAAGGCAACGGTAGAGACTGAGCCTCTTCTCAAGATGTAAAGTGTTCATTCTGACTTCAACATATTTTCACACATTGAGAGTCTAGAGCTCTGTACAGCATCTGTTAAAAATAAATAAATAAATAAATAAATACATATCTATTTGTCCAGAATGGAAAGGAATTATTTTGTCAGATGAAACACCAACAGTACCCAAACATTCATTTAGAGAAATTTGTATGTATTTCTTATGAACATTTTTGGAATCTTGAAAAATGTCACTCTTCAGATATTGTTTTATGCCTTTTTGCACATCTGTCTCGTTAAGCTTGACAGATGCCTTTAAAGGAAAGTGCTTTTTCTTACTGAATTAGCTTGTTTCATCCACATGCTTTATTTAAATGATGGACACAGTAGATGGTAAAATATATTCCAACTTTTAGTCGTAATAACTTGATAGCCAACAGATGCCTCACATTTGAAACCATTAGGGACATGTCTCAACAGGGACACGTCTGTATATTTGTAAATTCATGTGCCAAGTTACTTCAATATTATGTTGATTCGGGGTATTCTGGAAGGACTTCACTCTGTTAAAGAAAAAAGAAAACACACCTGGCAGTTCAGGAGAGATTATTCAGATACCATAAGCTTCATGCTATTTCAAAGAGAAGTCACATCCATTTCCTTCAGACAACCACATTGAGATTTTGCACCAAGCACTTCCAAGGACCTAGAAATAGAAACATGCATGGTGGATTTCACTTATAGCAAATGCTGTATATCAAAATTTGGCTTGGAGTCAGGCATAGGGAAACTTCTTAACTGCTTCATTGCAGTGTAGCACCAAAGCTTAGAACTGAACTGAGAGANAAGGTTTGAGAGAGAAAAGTTCAGTAGTATACAAACTCAAGTTCTACCCTAGGTTTTGGAAAGCTACTGAAATTCCATAACTTTATACATTTAAGCATTATCATGTTTTTGGCTGGGATAGAGTTAATTTTCTTTGTAGAAGCTCAGAAAATGCTGTGTTTTGGATTTAAGATGAAAATAGTGGTGATAACACACCGATGCTTTTAGTTGCTGCAGAGCAGTGCTNTACAGTAATATAATTTTTCAGTTCTTTGGCTACAAATGAACACTTGCTTTTTAGAGTTTCATAAATACCTCTTGACTCAGTCCAAATCTTCATTCAAAATTCTATCTTGACCTCTGACCTTGTTTCTGTTTCGTTTGGGGGAAGGAAGGAAGGAAGGGAGGGAGGGAGGGAGGAAGGAAGGAAGGAAGGAAGAAAGGAAGGAAGGAAGGAAGGGAGGGNTTTTCAGCTTCTCGTGCTGCCCTGCCAGCGAGGAGGCTGAGGGTGCACAAGGAACTGGGAGGGGACACAGCCAGGACAGGTGATGCAGTGTGGCACAAACTGGCCAAAGGGATGTCCCATATGATATGACATCATGCTCAGCAACAAAAGCTGGGGTAAAGAAAGAGGAAGGGGAGGGCCGTTTGGAGTGATGGCGTTTGTCTTCCCAAGAAGCCATTGCGCATGATAAGCCCTGCTCTCCTGGCAGTGGCTG
Source organism: Chauna torquata (assembly GCA_013399475.1). NCBI lineage: Eukaryota > Metazoa > Chordata > Aves > Anseriformes > Anhimidae > Chauna > Chauna torquata. The sequence continues at coordinate 38,477 of VXAL01015324.1, forward strand.
AACACCTGCCTGCCCATGGGAAGCAGTGAATGAATCCCTTGTTTTGCTTTGCTTGTGCATGTGACTTCTGCTTTACCCAGTAACCTGTCTTTGTCTCAGCCCATGAGTTCTGGCACTTTTACCTTTCTGATTCTCTCCCCCATCCCACCTGGGGAGAGTGAGCGAGCGACTGTGTGGTACTTAGCTGCCTGCCAGGGTTAAACCAAAGTCAGTATTTTAATGTTTAAGCTACAATTATTCTGCATAAAAGAAGTATATTTAAATTATGCTAATCTAATTTGTATCTGAATCTTACTCTATGGGAAACTGGAGACTGTTCTGGCCTTGCAGTGCATTCGGGTAAATTCTTATTATGGTTCTAAAATTGCAAACTTACCTGATGCAAGGAAGTCTTCTTCACAATGATGTAACTAGCTGTCATGTCTGTATCCCCCAGCATGCTTGAAATACAGAAGCTGGAATGAAACGTGCTTCATTAGAAAGTTTAGCCAACGTAGGTTGCAGTCTGGCTATGTCCCTTTGACAGGTTGCCTTGGAAATTCATAGTCATAGAAATGCTGGTTGGAAGTGCTTTCTAGAGGCTGTTTAGTCTACGCCAAAGAAAGACTATTGCCAACACTACGTTAGGTCAGCCACAGCTTTGTCTAGTCAAGCGTGGAAAACAGCAAGGATGGAGATTCCTTGGCCTGTCAGTGTAACCTGTTCCAGTGCATCACCACCCTTGTACAAAGAAGCTTTGCCTAATACCATCTACACATCTCCCATTTCAATTTGTGGCCATTTCTCCTTGTTATTTGGGGTGTCACTATAAAGAATGTTTTTGTTCCATTATCTTTGCGATCCCCTTCAGGTGGCTGAAGGCTGCATTTAAACCTGTCCTTAGCCTCCAGCCTTAGTCCAGCCTTCCTGGACTAAACCCATCTCTCTTGACCTCCTCAAACCATGCATGTGCTCTAGGCCTCCTAAATTCTTGTTCAATGCTTTTGCACAATGTTAAATACTTCAGTGACCCTTTTAACTATAGGTTTTGCTCTGCATATATTAGTTAAGTCCCACAGAAAAGTTATCTGATTTATGTTAGTGTATTTATGCCACAGAGTGACATAATAAAGCCACAGGGCACAGAGACTCAGATTACAGCCCAGGAATATGTTCTTCTGTATTGCATTAAAATAATTTGGACATTAAAAATAAATAAATAAATCTATTAATGATCAACTTGTGAAAATGGTTAGAAAGTGTATAGAGCAACACGGCAAAACACAATTTAATATACCACTAAAATGTTGTTCTTATCCAGTTAGATGAGCTCACAAACTGAGTTATTGCTATATAAGAATGTATCTATATTTAAAAGACTACATTGATTATTCAAAATGCTTATTATTTGTGAACTTAAAAGGAAAAAATGATACAACAGGTAAAATGATAAAAGAAAGGTCAAAAAAGGATACTATTTCAAAGAATAATTTCTAATCCGTGTCTCCTATATTTCACAAAATGAATAGTTTGGTATGATATGATGATATGATTTGAATCAAATAAATGTTGTGAAGATTTTATGCACACCAGGCTAAAGAAAGTGAAGAAAATAATTGTACAGACTTTCCAATAGGCATACACATTGCAAACTGTTCCTAGTTATATATTGGAGTCATGATTTTAAGGTATTAACTGTTTTTAAGGTTTATCACAATCTAACCAAATTACAGGAAAAATAGTAAATCAGCTCAGAGGTAGCTGCAGTTCTGAGGAGTCAAGCAGTTTAATGCAAGTGATATGAAATCCTTTTCAGCTAATGGGAGCAAAATTTTAACTAATACTAATCTTCTCTGTAAACTAAAGCTAGTTAAACTACTTTGAATTTTGACCAATTTCATCCATTTTTCTCCTTCTGATCAAACCAATCCTTATTAATGTAACTACTGTTCATAACGGCCTGAACAAACCTACTTTTGAATACAGATTGTCTGTTTATTCATTATTACTTCCTTTCTATTGCATTTGATGTGTCAAAATCTTGTGGTCCTGTTATTCTTGGCAATTTGCTGAAACATTTGAAATGACTATAAGTATTTATGAATAGCAGATATCTCTATTTGCATATCAATGTGGTTATTTGTACAGAATAGAGCTGTTCTCCATATGTTTAGGTAAAAAACCCACCATACGTATCAATGTCTTCAGTACACCTGCCAACTAATGGGGCACAAAAATGACTCAGCAAGTACAGAACACTACATTACCCTATAATTAACCACTGGTCTGGAAGCAGGATAAGGGTGCATGAATATTTTCCTACTCTTAATTTCCTTTTTGCCATCATTTCCATGTTTGAGACTAAGCAGTTCAAAGAGGAGCAGAAACAGCCTGCAAAGATCAGATCAGAAATGTGCATTTCTGAGACTTTTTGCAGTTCCTCCATCTCTGCTTAGCTGTCTAGGATGTCCTTTCTTGACAGTTGCAGATAGGGGTAATGAGCTGGGCTGTCTGTGACAGAGGAAACCCTGGGATTAGGGCCGTGCTGCAAAGCAAGAATAAAAAACTGTCCACAAACTGACTGCTATTTTAAGTTCAGTTGAACTGAAACAGAACTAACAGTTTCCAGCACAGCTTGCATGTGTAGAAATAGAATGAGTATTCATAGCTGTGAAAGTTGTTTGGTTATACCTTGCAAGTAGTCCGCTAAAGGACTACATAAAAGAATGAGCTGCAGCTGGGCCACACATGGGTGCTGTTTTACCTGCCATGATATTGGGTAGGGATGGATATGACGCATCACTGGAGACAGAAAGGCAGTACAAAAGGCAGCTAAGCTGGCTCATTTGTGAGCTGCGGGCTTCCTGAGGAAGAAGAAATTCCCATGAGAGGAACAGCTAGACTGTATCTAGAATGAGACAAAGATAATCTTGCTAGAAAATCTGACCTATTATTTTTGTAACATATCCCTTTTTGAAGTTATATGTGCAAATATTTGCAGGCTATGAGGAAACAAAACAATGCATGTCTGTGAAATAATTGGCTTGGTAGATAATGAGAAATCACAGAATCACAGAATGGGCAGGGTTGGAAGGGACCTCTGAAGATCATCTAGTCCAACCCCCCTGCCGAGCAGGATCACCTAGAGCACATCGCGCAGGATGGCACACAGGCGGGCTTTGAGTATCTCCAGAGGAGACTCCACAACCTCTCTGGGCAACCTGTTCCAGTGCTCTGTCACCCTCACAGTAAAGAAGTGCCCCCTCATGTTGAGCCAGAACCTCCTATGTCTCAGTTTGTGCCCATTGCCTCTTGTCCTGTCACTGGGTACAACTGAACAGAGACTGGCTCCATCCTCTCGACACTCTCCCCTCAGATGCTTATATACATTAATGAGGTCTCCCCTCAGTCTTCTCTTTTCCAGGCTAAACAGGCCCAGCTC
>VXAL01015328.1:1720-21133 GCA_013399475.1 Chauna torquata
CGGGCGGGCGCCCCCCGCGGGCCAGGGCCGGGCCCTCTCCAGGGTCCTGAAACCGCCCCGCCGGGGCCGCCCGGCTCCGCGCTGCCCGAGGCGGGCCTGGCAGCTCGGCGAAGCCGCTCCCGCTCGCAAGCGGCCCAACAGCATGATCTTCCCCTTTCCCAGCTGAATTTCGTGGTCATGGAGAGAGGAAGCCACCCTACTGCGGTATGTGCCCAGAATCGGAAGATGCAGAAATCACTTACGCCGTTCGGGTTCTGCCTCCCTTTTCTCTAGCGGTGATTTCTGCTTTTTCCGATTCTGGGCTTCGTTTCTTCATCAAGACCCAGCCCTTCCCAAAACATCTTCCTCATTCCTGGCCTACAACCCTTCTCTTGGCATCAGAGAGAACATCAAAGAGAGGAACGGAAGCCTGCAGAGGGTGAAGACAGCCCTTCCCACAGCCATGGTGCTGTCCTCAGAGACCCCAGCCACTGCCGCAGTGCTGCTAGCACCAGGAGAAGGTGCTCACCGGAGCTGAGACCTGCAGGGAAAGCTGCCATTCCTGCACATATGGGGAGCCTGCTGTTGCTTAGCAGCACAGAGACTTCCCCTAGGTCTGTTCAGAGGGGCAAACCAGGGTGGAAGCTGGCCAATGTTCCCAGGAGAGAGGAACGTACAGAAAGAGTATTTCTCCTGTCTGGTGGCAAGGAGCCCTTCTGAAAATCTCTGCCCTTTTTATTGTGGCACGAAGCACATGACTGGGATGTTAAATATGCTTCTGTGTTGAATTGCAATTGTCAAGGGCTGGTCAGGACCTATGGAGATATCACAGGCTTGACAATTAGGATTACATGATATTGCCTCTTTGGCAGAGAAAAGGGAAGAAAGACTCAGTAAGTATGCCATGGTAGTTCTTCCTGTGTCCTGAGAGCAAAAGCAAAACACCTGTTAACACCACCAGCCTCCGAATCCAGCTCTGAGCCATTCTGCTGGGAAGGGCAGTCACTTCTCACATCGGTGAGCTGATGTGACTCCCCTAAACCCTCTCTAGACTCTGGTCTCAGGTAGCTTTCCAAGTGCTAGCGGGTGGGTTTCAACGAGTGCAGGTTTAAAATGCTGGCAGAGATAACCCTTTGGAAGGTATGGTGTTGCTCCATCCCTCATGTTTCTCTTGGGAGGGTCATGATAAACTAACACCTTATTAAAGAGAGCTGGTTTCTTAAACAGGAATAGCGCATAGTGATAATGCATTGTATTGTATGAAAAGATAGTGTTCCTTCTGCCTAGCACGAATGGTGTTAGATAAACACAGCCACCCAAGGTGAGCATCTTCCAGTGCTTGGTGTTTGCAGACAACCTTACCTAGCTCTGTGGGCAGGTATGTCTCCATCATTGCATATGTACACGGACGGCCGCCTAGATCTTGAAACCTCTGAGCAGCTTGGAGGCCTAAGTTCTCTCAGAATTGGTAACAATAAGCATCTTCCCCTCCTTTCTTCTTGACTAATGGTTGCAGGCTGATGTCCAGCTGCGTAAGACAGGACTACATAAATGAGTGCTTGGACTTCTTTGAAATGAGGTTTAAAGATGAGGAACTTCAAGAGCAGAGATACACAGATTCGTCCCCTTCCTTTGCCTAAAATGAACTCGAGCATGCATTTCTCATGCTCATGGGAAGAAAATTCCTTCAGTCATCGGAGCAGCTTGCTCTGCATATGCATGTCTGTGAGTGTACTCCTAGTCCCTGCTGCTGCCCTACTTTGTATGGGTTAGTTCAACTTCACTAGGACAGAGAGAAAGCAAAACATGTACACCTTGTCAATCTGGTTGTGAGTACTGGGTCTAGGTCTTGTTTTTGTTCCAAAAAATGTGCTGTGGAAAATTGATGGTTTACACATGAACCGTGTATTTAATAAAATTACCTCCTAATCCCATGTAGTGGCTCCTCTTTTTGTAACATAAAAGGTAAGTATTAAATCACAACTCAATTTCAATATTGATATTAGCTACCGGTATGTAAGGCATTAGAAAAAAAATCTCTCTATTAGACTTTCCAGAACATTTGTGGGACTGAAGGAACCTCAATTATTATCACAAACCTGAATAGTATTTTTGGTGTTTTTTTTTCATTGAAAATGTTAAGAACAGGTTATAACAAAGGCAATATGGAATGCACATCTGTATTTTAATAACATTATTATATTTCAACATTCTGACAATCACACTTCAGTGGGTGACAATGTCAAAATCTCTTTTTTTTTTTTTNTTTTTTTTTTTTGGCTTGTTTTTCTTTAAGGTGTTAGGACCGATTGCTGGGCCTCACACCTGGACTTCTGCTCCTTGCCCAAGGATAGGTTTTGCACATTTTTATGTGAAGGAACAGGTAGCCTGGTGGCTTTACGGGTACTAATCTATTTTACTGTTTCCTGCTCACTTAGATTGTGAGATAGTGAGTTTCTATATTTTTGAATGGAGCCAATTCGTAGTAAATTAGGGATCAATTCAAACAAAAAGTAAGGAGCCATTTTTGTCTATTTTCTTTGACATGAAAATGCACTTGCTAGAAATCATTTTGAGGATTGATAGGCTTTTTTGGGAGAGGAGATATTTTCAGAAGTAAAATGATTTTCAGGGACTTTAGTTGAATTTCTTAGTCTTTCTTTTTATCTTATTTTATTTTATTTTTAATATCAGCAATATTCTAATATTTCCTTTCTTTTATTCCTTAATGAAAACCTAAAATGTAAATATATATATAATTTTAAAATATGCATTTGAAGTAAACATATTTTGCAGTGAACATATTGCAAGTGATATTCTTTCCTGAACTTTTAAATACTTGCATTCTTTCAACATTAGTTACTTACAGATGCAAGCAGCTTTTCTTAATGAATCTGTTAGTGGTTAACTTGAAGCAGAAGATTTAGGTTCAAGGCTGACTGGAGGCAAAAATAAACCAGAGTCTTCAAATATGTAAAACAAACTATAAAGCTGCATGGAACAGTCCATAGAAAAAACTTATCCTACACACAGGTACTGCATGTTAGTACTCGATTTTTTACAAACATTAATAGCAAGGCATTAATTCTGCAGCAGAATTTATTTTGTGTAAGCCCAAGTGTGAAATTCACGCTGGGGGGAAGTTCCTCCCAAGGCTATTTCATTTACACTGCTGAAATGGAACTGTTCAGTAGGAGATATGTAAAGCATAGGGTTTCTCTTAGGCTTTTGCTGGAGGATTAAGTTTCCTCAAGGTCCTGTGCTAAAACCTGTGATTGCACTAAGTTAGGTGGTTGCATTAACTCATGCCTGAAAAGTTATTGTAGTGGTTAGACTTGGCTTAGATCTCAGTGCAGCCAGAATTGTTTGCTGTCGATAGCTCTGCTTAGCACTTTGCTAATTATTACAGCTCCATAACATAGTTTTCTAGGGTGATATGCTTTCCTAGGGTTGGCTAGATGGCTAGATGTATGTTCTGCCAAAACTGTCAGCCTCTATTTCTTTCTGCTACCTAACGATTACTTTTATATAGTACTACTCTTTTGCCAAAATTGCAGATCATTATGGGAAGATGTGGCTCTGTATGCAGTTTATATCTGAACCCATAGTGACTGTGTCATTTTAGATAGCAGTGAAACACATTTCTCCAGATACGTCAGGGACGCTCTCTTTGGAAACCAAAGAGTCCATCCACAGCTGGTGTGAATCACAGATCTATTGAGTTCAGTGGATCTCTGAGTATTTGTATCAGTCAGCATCTACTCTGAAGTCTCGGCAAGTCTGGAAATTAGCCTCTGCTGTCTCCACTCACAACCTTGCTCCTTTTCCACTCCCACATATCACATCTTTGTTACTTCTAAGGAACAGGAAGCTTAAGGAGAAATAGTCTTTGAGCTGGAATTAAATAATAGAAATAAGGAGTTGTTTTCCAGTAGTAGGACTGAATGCTGGGTTTTAGAGCATTGAGTCAGCTCAGTGACAGCTCTGCTCCCCATTCTGGCCCCTGTCCAGCTGATGTGTGCAGGCACTGTGGGGTTTGTGAGCCCTCAGACTGAGGTCTGTGGCACATGTGCTTCAATCCTCTGTGACTCAGAGTTTCTGGCAGACTGACAGACAGACTACCCAGGAAGCCAGCAGCTTGGGCAAAGTGTGTCTAGTTAGAAATTGCAGTATGACACATATAAAAATGAAATCCTTGCTGAAATAAGATTGCATTGGCAAATTGATGCCCCACTATATTTTGTCTGATCTTTCCTTATCTATGTCAATAAATAGTTAAAAACGTAGTGCCAGTTGCTTTTTTTTTTTTTTTAATCATGAGATTAACATATATCTCTAATTCTATCCTCTACTTCTTTTTTTCTTGCATAAACATTTGAATTATTTGTAATCATCAAGAAACCCTACACTTTGGGGTTGATTTTTAAAGAAAATTCTCCCATCAGGACAATGTTGTGCTACTATGTGTCCTGATAGCATTAGAGAACCTGTGAAAAAGATCTGGACAAAATGTTGACCAGAAAAAGATTAGCTTCTACAGTTTTTTTTCCTAAGTTTTCAGATGATGGAAGCTGCTCAAGTAACTCTCATTACAAACTTCCAGAAGATGTCACTGTGCACCTACAATTTGAATGGGAAACCTCATCAGTGGAGGATTAATAATGTTCTGTGCCAAAGGACTATTCCTGTTCCTATTCCTATTTGCTGTCCTCTTCTCTGCCTGTAACGGAAATCAACTGAACCAGATCTGGGGACAAAAATATTTTTCTCTTTTCATGATTAGCAAAAGAAAAAAAAAAAAAACTTCGTAGTATCAACATCACTCAAGAGATGCATAACCAACCATGACCTGAAGAAATATTCCTGATATTCTGTGGCATACATAACCTAATTGTTATGCAGGCTCCTTACTACACAGGTACTTGGTAAATAATGAATAGAGTCATACTAAAGAAGAATCCCAAACTGACATGACTGCAACTTTAAGGTCTAGCAAGCGTCAAAAGTAGTTTGCGGTTATATTTCAGAGCTGATTCAGAAAGGAAGATCAATGGAGTGATTTGGAACTGATGTTCCTGAACAGCTAGAATTTTTGGAGTACTTCAAAGTGAGTTTGGAAACCTGGTTGCACGAAGTGTCTGCACAGTAATGTTGCAGCTTGACAAGATTCCTGAGGAAGCCACTGGGACCTGTGCCACTGGCTTTTGATCAGATTCTGGACCTTAGAAAATCTGGAAGAATTTGGGGAATTATGCAGCCATATTAAAAGGCTGATGGGAGAAAATATAATTCATTTACAGGATGTGGCAGAGAACATGAAAAGATATCATGGCTAAAATACACTGTAATCCCTTTGAAAAAGAAGAACAAAAGAAAAAAATGCAGGCAATAAGAGACTGCTAAAGAGTACAAGGTTAAAAAGAGTTACATCAGAAACTAGAATGTTTAAAGCTGATAGATGCTGGCACAAAGAGCAAATCCTGCGTTTGCCTCATTGCATACTAGTTTGAGGTGGTGACTAGTAGTATTTCTCCAGCATATTAAAAAAGACCTTTGAATGACAACGTGAGGAAGAGGAGCAGATCTGATAATAATGATGGTGAGGAGCAGCTATGAGCATGTTTGGGAAATGGGAGCACTTCAGGTGATCTTCACCCCAGCGTATTAAGTTATCGATGGTAGTTAGTACTAATTTGTAGAGGCCAGATTATACCTGTGGTGCAGATACTCCTATGGAAGAGAGAAGAAAGGCCTGGGTCTTCCTTGCAGAATCTCTTACTAATCTTTTTCAGAGATGCCCTGTGTGATCTTATCCACATAGGCGTGCATGCCTGGATTACACAGATTGTGACTGCAGACAGCACAAATTACTGGCTAAATGTCATGCTTGCTTTAGGCTTAGGAGCAGCAGCCTTACAAATGGTATCAGTTCCCAGGTCTCCTTTGATACAGTAGATACTGAGCTACAGGCTATAGATACAGAGGACCTGTCCTGAGCTTTTGGGGAAGATACTTGATTTTTTTCTTGTGAAACCACATTTCTCCCATCTGATGCTGAGAGAGACTGGCACTCCTTTCTGCAGGCTGATCCTTTCCTCCAGCCACTCCAGGGCTGTCTGCCACATTTCCCTGTGACTGAAAATAAAATGCACTTTGCTATGGATTCTAGAAGTGTCTTAAGAGACATTGTTCAAAGTGTGTCAGCTTACAACACAGTATGATACTTGAGAGATTTTTATGTCTGAAACAATTCTGTAGTCTGAGCATGCTACTCTTGATCAGGTAAATCATTCGAGCAGATGCTATTCTTGTACTCAAATGAAGCACGTGCATTCATCTGCACGGGGCCTGTATTAACACAACAGACAGTGCTGGGAGGAAGGCTAGTCTGTCAGAAGAAGAGCAACCATCTTTCAGAATCAAATATTTCAGTGGACATTAAGAAATTTTAGTTTGAAGAAATGTCCTTGGCATTTAAGGCTGTGATTCAATTTATCAGTCTTTGACAGAGAGCTATCCTGCTATTCCATGCCAAACCATACAGAAGATCTGAATGTTAACTGAGAAACTCCCCTTAACACTCCTATTTTGCACCTCTGAGCACTTGTGTGAATCTGAATACAACTTCCAAGTACCAAAAGCTGTGAAGAGTGTGGGTGGCAGAGCTTATTTGGGATTCTCAACTCCTGGATTGGTAAGGAGTCCCTAAAAGGACATCCCTTTCCCTAGAGACATCTGCCACAGGAGAATACTTCTGTTTAGACCAAACAGTTTGGTAATAAAATGAGAAGACCTTTTTTTTTTTTTTTTTCAAAATCAAGTATTGCAACACAAAAACAAAACAAACAAACAGACAAAAAATACTTTAAAATATTATAATCCCTCTCCCCTTCCCTCTAAATGCTGATTGTTGTTCAGTTCAAGAACAAATACTTTTTCTTATCTCAAAGTCTGATCCACTGTTTTCGCTCAACCATCTTCTCCTTTATTAAGTCCTGTAGATCTCCAGGACAGAGAACTCAGGATCTAAGTTCCCAAAAGTTACGTTAGAACCAGTGCCCAGTGCAGGGGTGGGCTATGGGCTGTGCCTTCTCAGACATCAAAATCGGTCAGTAAGCAGGCACAGACCCACTGGGAGCCAGGCTTCACCACTTCACATGTTCACAGATCCTTTCCATTTCACAAGCACTACCTTTCAGCACATCTTTTGGATCTAACTGGTAGAAAAATAACATTCTGCCTCCCTCAGAGTTAAGTTTTTATGCTTGTGATGAAACATACGGTTCCTTATATTGTACATCAGCACAGTGCTTTTGTTCCTCGTGTGGACTCTGGGAGAAGTGTGATGGTCTCTCCCCTGCATACCCAGGCTTGGCAGGGGACTTTGACCTGCTCCGATCAGGATGCACCCAGCTGTCACCTCGCAACCTGGAGCTGGGCTTTGAAATTAGGGTGTTTGTGGTAGGATTTTATCATCTCTTTTTGCATCTTTCTTTTGACCAGATAGAGATGATTTATAAAGAGATGCAACTAAATGGGAGCAAAAACCTGTCCTGTTATTGCATGGAAGGGGTCAGCAAAATGTAGGACTGGGTAAGCTTTAAATGGATTGAAAGCAACAATTCTCTTCCCCTAGTGTCCTTGAACTTTGTGGAAAGAAAGCGCTGTGAAAAAGCATGTTTGTGATTCATGAACTTTGTGTCTTTGCATCACTCATGGGAAACACATATCGGGTAGTGTGCGCTGTATAGAAAGGGGGAAGGGGAAGGAATAAATTCCTCTTCATGCTCACTACATGTACAGTAACGAATAATGGATTTAAACTCCAGGCAGGGATATTTAGGTTAAAAATGGGTTTTTAATGGTAGGAGTGTGAAGCATTGGAGCAGGCTGCCTAGACTGTGGAGTCTCTGTCAGCGAGGTTTTAAAAAGCAGGTGAGGTAAATCCATGCCGGGAAGGGCTTGGGGACAGCTGATCGCAGCAGCAAGGGTGAGGTGATACTTTCAAGCTTACACACAGAACTGCCTTTGACAATACTGCACCCCACGTGATTCTCCTGGTTACTGGAAGGACTTGCTAATTAAGGTGGGCTGGCTGAAACCTGCAACCCAGGCACAGTTTATTCTGGTAGTTAGGGATTCCTCTACCACTCAGAAATCCCTGACAAATCTGAACTGGAAAAAAAACAATCCCACCGCAATTCCTCTTTCTTACTCTGCACCATTGAAGATAATGCATATTCGAAGTAAAACAAGGTGTGATGGGAACACACTATGCTCAGGTGATCTCTGCCACGCCATGGCTGCTAGGAGAAGCCATAAATCAGAGCAACCCTAACTGTATTATCTTATCACTCTGGGGTCAGTGATGCACAAAGGTACTTCATTTTAGTTTCGTATTTTATTGGAAATCATTTACTTTCATCAGTCTGAGTGTGAGAGACATACTACAGAATAAACATTAATTCCTCCTGTCTCACAGACACCCAAACTAGCTGTCTTTTTAAGAAAATACCTCTGTGTTGCTCCAGAGAGAAAGAGTTGCTGCTTTTCCTCAGTATCCTTTATCTAAATTGTTGATTCTTGCTGGTGGAAGATCCTAAATTAGTATATTTTAAGTAAGAAGTTACCCACACCCATACCCTGAATTAGTTGATTTAGATTTAGGCTGAGAAGGTAATTTATTAGCTAGCATGACATTTTGTTCTATTTAAAGAAGGTTGTCTTACATTAATGAAAACAAACTCTGTAATTCAGGCTGGTCTAGGATTGCTTTGCTGAAAAATTTCTGGAACTAGTATAAAAACAGTTTCTCTTTTGGTTTTTGTGGTCATTGAATTCTTTCTCTGACAGTAATATCCTAATCAGCCCAGGCTTCTGCATTTTCCATTTCAAAGACGCACAGCTAAAAAAGAAGTTTTAGGGTTATTTCAGAGGTAAAATATGTAAATCACTAAATTGGAAAAACACATGATTACTAATTAGTACAAATTATCTCTGAGGACTAGAAAATTTGCACATCATTAATACGCAAGTGATCCACCCATTAATGTGTAGTACATTATTACTTTGACAATTTTTACAAAAGAATGCCCTCTGATTTTGTCTGCACAGCTATTATTGGCTCATAGACAACACTGAACAATACAGATATCTATTCTCAGAACAGTGTTTATGGATGCAAAAGGAAAATCTTTTATCAAGTAAAAGACTTATTATTATGCCATTTAGATTTAGTAATTCCAGAACAGTTTGAAAAGGACCTTGTGATAAGCTCTTTGTTCCACAGAATAGCTGAAGTTGGAAGGGGGCCTCTGGAGATTGTCTAGTCCAACCCCCTGCTCAAAGCAGTCACCCAGACTCGGATGGTGCCAAGTAGGGCCTGAATACCTCTGAGGGTGGGGACTCCACCACCTCTCTGGGCAACCTGTTCCACTGCTCAGCCACCCTCCCAGTAGTTAATGAACAAGGTTTTTTGCCTGATAGAATAATTCCTGCTTAAACCACATTCATCTGTTCTTACATTCATATATGATGCTAAAAATTTAAGCATATTATTATTATTATTTTTCAAAGGAGTTACATTTAATGGTTTGAGCTGCCTGGAGCTCCCTGGTATGCTAAGGGCATTCAGAGGAGACACAGGGAGAAGAAAACCCCAAACCAAACATGAAAGATCTCTGCAAGGCTGCACAGGGATACCAAGCAAGTGGTGAAAACGAGTCCTAAATGCTGGTACTCAGGGGCACACCGTTTGCAGCACACAGCGGCTCCCAGCAGGACCCACAGGTCCAAGCTACGCAGCAGGGCCTGCTCCCTCCTCGTACACGGCCGGAGCTGGGTATCTAAACACGCCAACCAAAAAGCCCCAACACACTGAATGGGGAGCTGCCCCATGGGGACAGAGGGAACTCCCAAACACAGGAACGAGCATATGTGCTGCATCTTTCAAAGGAAGCTATGGGACTGATTTGGCACCGTATATGCATCACCCTTCACTCGGGAGCCACAGCTTCAGACATCTCCCCAGCCACTGTCACAGACCTACATGCTGTTGCTAACATATTTGTTGGCAATTCAGGTCCAGATCCTTTCCCTGTGAGTTTGCATGGGCTGATCTCCCAGCCTGGTGGCCTAGCTGCTGGAGGCATTCTACCTCAGCCTCCGCTTCCAGAAGTGCCTCCCTGATCCGGATTCGGCTAACCAGATGGAGGCGAAGGGGGATGATTTTCCAATCTGGCTGCAAGGGAATTCCCTATGGATTTTGTTCTGGGCCTCACTGAATACCTGTTAAAAAGGAAAATGGACATATTTTCAATGAATCTCAGACCTCCGCTTAGCAAATGCCTTAAACACAGTAACACATCACCATCCACTCTATCCTACGAGGAATATTAAATGATGATTCAACAAAGAATAATTTCAACAAAAGGGAAGGAAGGGACACCGGCTATCCTTCTCACAGACACACTGCAGCAAGCAGTTAGGCTACTCTTCCAGAGTGTGTGGTTTCACATCACCTCAGGGGAAAGTTTTCAGCCTGGACTTCCCATAATTTGGGTGACAGCAGTAAGTGCTGGGCTATCAAATGAGAAAGCACTCCTCTGTCCTGTGTCAGGCCTAATTTCAGGAGAGTGTCTGAGTCCATGATTCACAAATGAAAGGAGAGACCCATCTCCAACGTCATTTGGTGTTTCTGCTGATGGCCACCTCTCCAGAAAAGTGGCTTTTTGAATCCTATTCCTGTGTATTCAGTTTTGCACATACATTACACAGGTAGCTTGTCCCTAACTTGGAACTTGGGCTGTAGTGGACACCAGCGCACTTACATGCAGCAGGATTTCAGTCCTATACCTTTTAATTTCAAGTGATTTGTTTTACTTTCCTCATCCAATACAGAAAACTGTAGGAGCTTTACCTGACCTGCAGATTTTTGCTCTGATTAATGTAAATCCTTCAAAGACAAAATGTCTTTACCATAGTTGCAGGTACTATAGTTAAGCTAGAAGGCCTCCCCCTTCAGATTAATATCTTGAAAGGGAGGACTCTCACCCCCCAAATGACTACTACAGTCTTTTTCACAACATGAATGACCTGACCCTAATATATGCTACAGACTTGGGTGCAAGTAACCCTGAAATACTGCTAGAGCGCTTTCTGAGTTCTGAAAGCAGCAATTAATGCAACTAGCTTTTCCTTGGAGGAATTCTCTTGCAAACAACAGAAACCACTGCTAGTTTCTACCTGACCCCGGTGTAGGGCAGGGGGCTGATGAACCTTAATCCTCCTAATAAGTCTGCTTAAGAGATGGACCAAAAGGATTGACAGTCTAAAAGTATGCAGGAGTAGCACTTTCTTAGCTAGTAAAAATGCATCAGGGACCAGATAAACCCTTCTTATAAAAGATACATATCAAGAAAACAAAATTAAACAGTACAGACAACTACAGAGAAATAATGTTCTCCAGCTTGTCCTAGAGATAATTTTGCTTATCTTTAAAACCAATGGCATATTATTTTACTTCATTATCTTTTTCTAATCTATAACTATTTAGCAAAATAGCCACACTTTTCCTTACCTAAACCTATACTCTATCCTCAGAGAAGTTGTCAGTAAAACTAGATACTCGTAATTTGGTGGTGTCAATATGCTGTAATACTCCTATTTCTCTCCCAGAAGCCTGGCTCCAGTTGAAGCAATGTTGCTCATGAATAAAACAGAGCATCAAACATGTCTCAAATTTTATAGCTGCTATGTAAGAATAACTGTTTTGGCAAAGATGAAGAGTGTTAGCTGCCAAGTGATTCAATCCACAGCCGTACAGTTAGCATCCCCTGCCCATCTCAAACATAAGAATTAAATAAAATGTGGCTATTAAACTCTGTTTCAGCCTTTTTAACTAGGCACAGTACCTGTTCAAAAGAATAGCAAGAATGTGTTCCTGCTATAAATCAATTTGGCTTGCTTCTAACATCCAGTGACACAATCACAAGCCTTAAGACATGCAGATGCTACTGCCACTAAGTGTGAAAAATTGACTTCACCAAATAAACACTACTGCCATGAAAATCTGCTTGAGAGAGATTATATTGACTGAAGAGGGTGAGTATATTTACTAATATCAGCACTCATCCTACTCTTATGAAAGATAATGACAATATCTGACTTTGGCAGGACTGTTAACAGTAATTAATAACTAACAGCAATTATCACCCGAAGACACTAGAGTGCTTTGCAGAACAGTGCAATCACGCAAGTGGCATGCTGTCCTTCACAAATAACATCTTTTATGATTTTTGACCTTTCCGGAGCTGTTTGTGATTGGACTCCTATTTCATCAAACAAATCATGATTCATAGCAGTTGCTGACTAATCTAGATGAGCTATGCATGGTCACAAGTGATTTCCACATTATATGCAGTTCATGGAATAACATTTGACATCTCCAAACCCAAAGGATTTCTATGGAGCAAAGATCAGCTACATGAAGGAAAAACAAAGCCATCAGGTTCCATCAGGTTGCTCCTCCTGTGTGCTTATGGCTATTTCAGTTTCTGCCTGGTCTTGCTCACAACTCAGACAGGTGGGACTTGGGCAGCAGAAAGGCAATGCTTCTGTAACAGGGATCTCATCCAGGTGCTCATAAGGCCTCAGCCTACAGGTTCATGTTTAAGGAGCCTTAAGGGTTGTTCTCTGCCACACACCTCATTTCACACTTTTCACACTTTCCACTGCTTTTCTTCACCTCTCTGCTCCATACCCTGGGGAACAGCAGAAAGAAAGCTGTTCAACGTAAGACAATCTCAGCAGAAGCTGGAAAAGATTTTGCTTGTCAGAGAGCAGCAGGAGCAAGAGGGCTGCTCCCTAGGAAAGTTTAGCTAGGAGCCAAGGAGATCCCACAGCCAGCAGGACTGCCCACAGCCCATCCCACTTTACCTGAGCAAGGCAAACACGACAGACATGGGGATGGTGGCCAGGTCCAACCAAGAGTCCAGACCGTAAGCCAGTATCATAACACCATGGCAGGATGGAAGTCAGTCCCCAGGTCAGGGTTAAGATCAGGCCCCATAATCACCAGGCAAGCCCACACAGACAGGGGGCAACCAAGGTCAAGCCAGGAAGTCAGCCCAGGGCTTATGGTCTCAACCAGGCAGCTCCATTACCGCAAGGAACATGGCTGGAGCTTGGCTGAAGACCAGAACTCCTCCTACACAGCTCAGGCAAGAAATAAGCCCCAGGGCTGAGCTTAAATAGAGCTGCTGGTCCTATGCATGTGGGTAGAAGCCCAAGGTGAGGCTCGGCAAGGCCACTAAGGTTTATTAGTGCCCTCAGAGACCTGACACTGCCATCCTATCTGTGCTTCCCCAGTCATGTATTGTCCATAGGTGTATTATTTGTGTAAAACCAATTGAATCTGTAGCAAGTATGCTTAAAAAGTCATAATTATATTACACAAGTGAAATGGGTCTTATCCAGAGGTAACCTGGGCATGAACTAAAATCACAGAATCACAGAATGGGCAGGGTCGGAAGGGACCTCTGAAGATCATCTAGTCCAACCCCCCGGCTGAGCAGGATCACCTAGAGCACGTTGCGCAGGATGGCATCCAGGCGCGCTTTGAATATCTCCAGAGAAGGAGACTCCACCACCTCTCTGGGCAACCTGTTCCAGTGCTCTGTCACCCTCACAGTAAAGAAGTGCCCCCTCATGTTGAGCCGGAACCTCCTGTGTTTCAGTTTGGGCCCATTGCCTCTCGTCCTGTCACTGAGCACAAGTGAGAAGAGACCGGCTCCATCCTCTCGACACCCTCCCCTCAGATGCTTATACACCTTAATGAGGTCTCCCCTCAGTCTTCTCTTTTCCAGGCTAAACAGGCCCAGCTCTTTCAGCCTGTCCTCGTACGACAGGTGCTCCAGTCCTCTAATCATCTTAGTAGCCCTCCTCTGAACTCGCTCCAGTAGTTCGATGTCCCTCTTGTACTGGGGAGCCCAGAACTGGACACAATGCTCCAGGTGTGGCCTCAGCAGGGCTGAACAGAGGGGGAGGATCACCTCCCTTGACCTGCTGGCAACACTCTTCCAAATGCACCCCGGGATCCCGTTGGCCTTCTTGGCCACAAGGGCACTTTGCTGACTCATGGTCAGCCCGCTGTCCACCAGGACTCCCAGGTCCCTCTCCGCAGAGCTGCACTCCAGCAGCTCACCCCCCAGCCAGTACTGGTGCTTGGGGTTATTCCTCCCTAGGTGCAGGGCCCTGCACTCGCCCTTGTTGAACTTCATGAGGTTCCTCTCGGCCCAACCCTCCAGCCTGTTGAGGTCCCTTTGAATGGCAGCACAGCCCTCTGGGGTATCAGCCACTCCTCCGAGCTTTGTGTTGTGGCATCTCTGCAAACAGTCTCATTCTCTTCCGAGGAAGTGATGGCATTGAGCTGTGTGTAACAGGACTTCAGACAAATATTGTCATTAGGAAAAAATAAAGTAACTTATTTGCACCCTCTCGCTATCTTCCTGCTCAATGTAATGTTTCTGGGGTGTTGTTAACTGGCAAAACGTACACTGGGAGCACATGAGAACTGTGTCTGTGTTAGCTTTGGGTTAAATAAGTCTTTGCATCTTTCTGTTGAGACTGATAACAAAGTTTATTTGCTTTTGCTTTTTAACACTTTCATAAGACAAGATGCAAACGAGTCAGAGGGAAAGGCATTTTCAGAAATGCAAATGGAGTTTAGAAATAAACAACTCACTGAGTTAATTTACGTCATGAAGAGAATTTGGCCTCTAATGGCCTCTAAACTCTGCCTACCATCTTTCAAAAACATTTGTCTTGTAATTTGGTTTCTCTCTGAAACCATGTTCAAGAATAAATAAGTCTAATTCATGTGTTTTGTTAATATACATATATATTTAGCTCACTTTATTTAATATTTCAATGTTTTTACTATTTGGCATGTTAAATTAGAAGGCAAGTTGCTCTCAGAAGCAGCCACTGCTCAGATTCAGAAGCATCAAATTCAAAACCTCATCTAAGTCTGAAGGGAACATCAGAATTAATGAGGACTGCAATCAGTCTGATCAAAGTCTCTGTCAGTCAAGCAAATGTACGGGCCTAATGACATAGTTCGTCCACAGTGATCAGTGTCACATATAGAAATACTGTACCAGAAAGATTCTGAACTTTCTGCAGGCTTCAGTGTCACCAAGAAAAAAAAGTTTTATATGATCTTGTCTATTCTGGGAGTGTAAGTGACAAGCTGGTGTTAAACTTCATAAACTTCAAGTTTATTTCCTAAGACCTTGGAAATCATGTCAACCCTCTGTGCCTTGGTTCCCTACTAGTAAAAAAAGAAAAGTATTGCTTTCCTACATGAAGTAAGGTTTGCCATTTAGTTTGCTTCCTCAGTACACACTTCTAGATGGGTAAGTTTTGTAATTTCTGTTGCTAACACAGCCCTTTTGGGCACTTGTAAACCACTAGCAACATTGCTTATGTTGCATATGGAGATTGAATCATCTGCTGATATGATTTATGAAGTTGTGAGGACATGTTCCCCCAGAGCATGCAGCCTCATACAAGAGCTTCCACACAACAGGAATTTTGCCACAGCTGAGCTCACAAAGTGGTTACAGAGCAGCTTCCAGGCTGTCCCTGCTACCAGAGATCAGAGCCACACTGGCAGAGCTGCAGCATTTAGAAACATAAGCACAAAACAAAGTACGCGGGACAGCCAGCCAGGGGGAGAAGGGAAGCTGGCAGTGCTGGTGTTTAAAGAACTGTGGACAGTAAGTGACCCTGAACATTGCAGTGTCATTTAGGTCCCTCTGCAGATAAACTCCTTTGCAGAGCAGTGAAATAACATGTCATACTCTGTTAGGTCTCTGACTCAGTCCTGTCCACCATGTTCTCAGAGACACATCAACAAACTATAGTTTCAGGCGAGAGACATAAAAGTGGTCACCAAGCTGAAAGGAACAATTCACCTAGGATGAATAATAGGGCAGCTAAACAAAAAACGACTGGGGACATGAGTTGTGGAGAACTCAGTGTATGGGTTCCTGAAGCTGTGACTTACAAGGGTTAAATTCAGAAGCCATCGTGCCTGTGACAGAACTCCCATTGCCTTCAAGAAGGCCAAGAAGTCACCAGGTTAAATGGACAGATAACTAGGCAGAATGACATGAAATTTTGAAAGGAAAGTACTTCGTTGATTATCAGGAACAGGTTCCTGACAGCGGCAAAGCAGGCTGAATATTTCCTCTTGGCAAAAGCACTGAAAAATCACTTGGGATTTCTGATGAGTGTAGACCTGTATGTAATTCAAATGAAATGGCCTCCAGGAAACAGGCGTGCATTGGGTAAGGACATGGGATGGAAAAGCCAATTCTTGCTTTAACTTGAATGGCTCTAGGGCAGATGTAGAATAGGGAATGGCTTCTTCTCCCTTCTTGCCTTTCACCAAAGAGATCTGCTCCTTTGACTGGCTGTGTTAGTTTGTCTCTACTCTGGTGCTAAGTTAGTCTGAAAGAAAAACCCCAAACTTTGTTATTCCAAGAGTGTCTGAGTTTGCTATTATATTTTCTTCCCTACCATGCACCAGGTGTACTACTGCATCAAAGTTTTAATAAGATAGTGTCTTACGCCTTTCTCTCTTGCTCCGTTGAGCTGCACAGGAGCATGCTGCTCACCATAAATTATGTTGATTCAGCCCTCAGACAGCTTTCAGGCTTTTGACTAAATCTAGAGGATGGATGACAGTTGGTTTTAATTAAGGAAAACATTTCAGCTCTACAGGTTCACTAGAGAGGATTTTCTGTAACACTCTAGTAGATTTTAGCATTAGATTGTACTTCATTTCTTTGGGATATCTTCTTTTATTAAATACCAATAAAAATTATCTGAGGTAGCATCAGTAAAAATGCAGAACTCTTTAGCATATAAACACCATGAAGCAACATGTTTTCCCTCACCCTTTTACTACAGCTTAGCTCCACAAACGATGAATCGTTTTTATGAGTTAGATAGATGCGTTTAACCTGTTGTTTGAAAGCAGACACTTAAAGGGAAGGTGGATCACCAGCTCCTTTGTCTTTGTGGTTGCAACACACAGAGGAACAGAGGGTAGAGGATGAGGCTCAGGAAAAGAGGAAAGCTACATGAATACTGATGTCTTGGTGACAGTCTACGGCTGTTATATATCACATTAAAACTTTCTTTTGGCTTCTTTCCAGACAGAGCATTTCCCTGCTCCTTCAGGACATTTGGATGACCCTGGATTTTGTCTTAGAATTAGAATAGTTCAGCTGGAAGAGACCTACAAAGATCATCTAGTCCAACTGCCTGACCACTTCAGGGCTAACCAAAAGTTAAAGCATATTATTAAATGCCTCTTGAACACTGACAGGCATGAGGCATCAACCACCTCTCTAGGAAGCCTGTTCCAGTGTTTGACCACCCTCATGGTAAAGAAATGTTTCCTAATGTCCAGTGTGAACCCCGCCTGGTGCAGCTTTGTGCCCTTCCCGTCCTGCCATCGGCTACCAGGGAGTAGAGACCGGCACCTCCCTCTCTGCCCCTCCTCAGCAAGTTGCAGAGAGCAATGAGGTTGCTTCTTGGCCTCCTTTTGTTCAGACTAGACAAACCAAATGTCCTCAGCCTCTCCTCACAGGACATGCCTCCCAGCCCTTTTACCACCTTTGTTGCCCTCCTCTGGATGCAGCCTTGAAAAAGGTCTTACCTTGAAAAGCTGCTGTACTGTTTTAATATCCTCTTCATTTTCACTTTGCAGGGTGTCCTCTGCTTGACAGTTGTCTGCATGGTAGCTGTGAGTCCTGAAGTAGAGCAAAAATTGCCTCCACATTGAGAAACAAAAGGCTCTTCCTGAATCCAATCTTGCAGTGACCTTTCTTGGAAAAGCACCAGTTTTATTTAATGATGAAACAAAACCAAATCCCAGACATTGGGCTGAATGACAACAACATAGAGATGGCTCGTCCTTACACCGATGGGCAAATGTCAGGGCCTCTTGCAGCTTGCCAGTTCCTCCTGTGGTCTCCACCGTTCTAGAGACAAACAGGATTATCTGCCAGCTTAGAGATTAGATTTACTGCTTTGTAGGTTTTAGCTAGGTGAAGAGGAGGAAGAAGGGTGTATAGTGGTTGAATGTATGTCAGAGAAATAGGCTGTAACAGCCACGAAACTCATTCCATCACAAAGCAAGCAGCAACTCACCACATAGTTATACTCTGCAGACAGCACCAAATGGAGACGACTGTCTTAGGTCAGCGGTACCTTGTCAATCATGTTTTTTCTAACTGACTGAACAGATGGTCTAGTGGTAATCCTCCCAGCCCCGACAAAAACACCGCACACCAGCAGCCATGCCTGAGGATACAGACAAACTAAATATAAAGACTAAGACTCCAGGTAGATTATTAATAGTTTATTTCTCTTAGCTTTGTAGAGGAACGCCAGGCTTTTGTCTCCTGTTTGTTAACACTCACTTGGTATTTATTCTTCGTGTTTTTTGAAATACAGGTGGGAGAAACACAGAAAAGGTAGGAGCAACATTGAGTTATGATGAAATTTTCATTTGAATATTACTTGCAACATTGTTTATAAATCTGTTTTAATGATAGTTAAGCAAATGAGTGTTTCTTGTGTGGCAAAGCATCCAGGAACCTTTAAAAAATGTTTACCCTGTTCACAGCAGAAAGTCAAAATCATACATGTTAGTGTGCACTGAAAATCATCAATCTTTTAATTTGTTCGTCATTTGAAAATATTTCCAGTTTTAAGAATTTTATATTTTAAAGCAGCATTCTTATTAGAATTAGCTGAAACTTCCAAATCAGAACTTGCTATAAACAGGGAACCAAAAGAGTTTATATTTTGAAAGTGTCAGATGGGATATTCCGCTATCTTGAAAGTTTACAACATACTTTGCAAGTTGAAAAATATGTCTAAAACAACATTTTTTTTCTGCCAAGAGTCAAAAGTTTTGACAATTCAGCACTGTAGATATAAGGCAGGTAGATACAATGCCATCTGCCCTTATAGTGCCTCTTGTGAGAAGCGCCTTGCTCACACCTCTGTCTTTTTTTTTTTTCCCAGAAAAATCCAGTAAGTGCTGAGGAGAAAAATACAGAACAATGAGAAAACACCGTTTCCAGCATTTGGCTTAACAAGCTGAATTGCACTAGAAAGCATTGCATAGTAAGAAAGCTGTTGTATAAGCTCTGATAATAAGTCTGACTTTGGCAGAGTTACTGCTGAGATTTAGGTAGCCACCCTCATTTCTGTCCTGTAGCCACACTTATCATCAACAGCACTGGGTAGCTCAGCATTTCCTTGTTCCTACAAGAAGCTACTGCTCTGACCTAGCCTTTTCTGTGAGAGAGGATGAAGTTAGAGGCTCTATTGCTTTTTTTTTTTTTTTTT
>VXAL01015328.1:26453-37806 GCA_013399475.1 Chauna torquata
AGGGGGGGTCGGGGGGGGGCTGCCGGGACGCGGCCTCTCCTGGCGGGGCCGGGGGAAGGGCTCCGCCGTGGCGTCCTTGAGGGCCTGGGCGCCCCCGGGCCCCCCGGGAGGCGGCCGAGCCTTGGCCTGTGCGGGGTAGGGCAGGACGGGGGCTGAGTGCCTTCCTCCTGTCTGTCCCAGGCGCTTCTCGGCCTCTGGCTTGTCTGTAGCTTTCCTGCTCCTGAAACCGCTTTTGGCAGCCCTGCCCTCCTTTGCAGCTCGAGGAGTATTTAAGTGGCTCTGGCAGGGTCACGTAGGAGCTAGGAACGTTCAGTAGTTGCTGAAGGACACAGTGGTGCTATCTTTTTGAGTGTATGCTCCCGGGAGCATTTTCAAAGGCAGATCAGTTTCACTGCTTTTCTTGTTTAGGGTAGTTCTTTTATTGCTTTTTCTTTTCTTTTTATTTTTTTAGAATCGTATTTTCATTCAGTAATATGAAAGAGCTATGTCTATTGCGGTGGGGCAGACTGTGCCAGTTTGCTTGCGATCCCTCCTGTAAAGGGAACCAAAAAGATCCAGAAACAAGCTAGGTGAAGAGGCTTGATCCAGTTTAGGCTGTAAGAAATTGCTGCTCCGGCTGGGTCGCAAACCTCTGCAAACACACTTCTTGTTTTGGCATCACAGTCAGCTGGAGATTAAATCATAAAGGAAGGAGAAAGCAGAAGTGTTGAAGGTCACTGTCTTGGTCTGTGTAGCATGGTTCTTAATCTGTATAACTTGTGGACTGTTTTTTTCTGAAACTGTAGTTCGTGTGTTTGTATAATATTTGTATTTATCCACTACAGTAGTAGACAAATAACGAAATCATGCCTATAGCATGGTTAGGAGGCTGGTGCATGCGTGCACTGGTTTTTAAGCCTTATCGTCAGTCCTGATTTGGAAGGAAGGCAACTTCTATTGTCTGTAGGGCTACTTGAGCATTGTAGAAAAGTAGTGTTTATTCAAATCATTTCATTTCATTGTTTACTTGGGAATGTACAAGACTGGAAGTTATTTAATAATGGTTTCTATCTTTTGTTTTAGGAAACTTGGGATTGTTTAGAGTTTAGCGCGCAATATGGCAACTCTTGTTTGCTTTAGAGGAATCACATTTTAGATGCTTAACAAAACTTTGATTTCTCAGAAAGTACTGAATATGGTTTTAGGGTACGGGACTCCTAGAACAGATTTTCTTGTCTTTTTTTTTTTTTTTTGAAATTATTGACAAATATTCTGTTCTTTAATACTTTAACAAAAGGTCTCAAATATGACTTGTATTTTTAGGTGCATTTTAAATATCAATTAAGATGGATATCCGAGGTGCTGTAGATGCTGCTGTCCCAACAAATATCATTGCTGCCAAAGCAGCTGAAGTTCGGGCAAACAAAGTAAACTGGCAATCCTATCTCCAGTAAGTAAAATCTTTCCACAAATCTTTTGTGTGTTTTTTCTTTAAGCATTAGACTTTGTGGGTTTTGGCTTACACTGGAATGTAATGTTATGATGTGGAACAAGCTTGGTGCCATGAGAAGAGTTGGAAAAAGTCCATATTAAATGGAAGTGGTTAGGGAAAATTTTCTTATTACTGTTTTCAGCTCACAGAAGTGGAGATCCCTTTCTTGTAATAATAAATAATGTAACTTTGTGCAAATGCATGGTAAAAGAATGTATTTTTTTCTCTTTACCAGTGAAATGCCTTTCTCAATTTTAGCCTTATGAGACAGATACTGAGGTAAATCAGATTTACAGTAAGAGTCATCTTACATGTAGGTATATTTTCTCTACTTGTGAAGTAGCTTTTGTGGGAAACACAAATTGTGCTAGCAAAACTGGACTGGAGCAAAACTGGTCCAGGAAAACAAACTGTACCTCAGCTAAAGGACAAATATTGCTGGGCAACAATTGAAGCAGGTGGATTGTGGATGAGGCAGAAGCAAATACTTCATTCTGGGGAGAGCCGTGCTGCCATTTCAGATGAGACCAGAATTTACTTTAGAAGTAATAGCACCGGAAGCAGTGAGAGAAATACTGTCTAAAGAGGATACAGAGACAAGCTGAAGAAAATAGATTAATGTATGAGGTAGGGAACAAGGAAAAGAAACAGACGTTTGCTAGTCCTCTCCCCTCTTGGATCCCTGCATTCCTCCTGACCAATACCTATGAAGAATATTAGGAAAGTATGAATTGGTGTTACCTCTTGAGTGTCCCCATATGGTAGGAAATTACTTCAGTGTTAGTTACTTTGTAACTAACATGGCAGAAATATTGATTCTAGAGGAACAAACCATGATGATGATGCTTCGTGATTGTCATTGCATCACTTCACAAAAGGGTATTTTTCCAGATTGCTGTGATACATATGTAAATATATGCTATACATTAAAAAAATATGATTGCAAAACCGTACACATGGAAGCTGAGAAATACTTACACAGCCGAAGCTTGTGGATAACAACCTACTGTGGAGCACTGTGCTATATAGCTCAGGCTTGCCTCTTCCATTTGTTCTACTGTGATTTTTTTTTTTTCTCTCTTGTATATCTGCATGGTAAGCTGGATTTAGGAACTGATCTGTTGAGGAAACTTCCTTTTTCTGGGTTATCTTTCAAATGGATTAGTTCCTGGTTCAGTTAGTAGTGTGACATTACAGTGGCTGCGCAAAAGAGCAAGGTTGGTGTGGTAACTTGACAGTGGCAGCTACCAAGCATTTGTTGACGAGTCTAAATGGCTTTTGTTGTTACTGTATGCCTTGTTATCCATCTGATGGGAGATGTGTTCTGGGGAAGCCTGGGCAACTGTTTCTGTGCTGTTCTAGTGGCCAGTGAACGGCTAGTTTGCAGTTACTCAGGATGATAGAGGGAGTACATACAGTTGTTCACTGTTGATCTGTTGAATAGGGGATAGTCTTTTTCACGGAGTCTCTTATGATTCAGGCTATTGACCTGGTAAGATTGAACTGTTGCTTATGTTAGTGTAGGGGATGGTTCTGTTTGATGGGGAGTTGTATTTTGAATACATACGTAGTATTAATTGCTTGACTGTGTTTGATGTGGTCTACCATTTATAATTTGCCTTCATTCTTGGGTTTCTCCCTCTGTGGTGATGAATGAGGATTAGGCAGTTTTGTTTATTTATGTCAGCAACTTCCTGTGTAACTTCTTTTGACCAGTAGGCAGAGTTGATGGTTCTCTTTCAGATCCTAAATGTAGAATTTGACTTTGTTTTGCTGTGGAGTCTATGAAAGAGGAAATGTACTGGTTATTTCCTCTTTGATGGGTTAGTCAGGTTTCAGAGGCTACTGTAGTGCATTGGGCTAGTGTTCGTGACCATATTGTGAGACTGCTCAATTCTCGGTGCCCTCTGTACGCCAATGAGAGAGTGTCCTGTTTATTATTGCTCTGAAATAAATGTAATCTTTTGTGGTTTATATTTGCTGATAACAGCCTGGCTGTCTGACTAAGGTAGCTTCAAGGATGAGCATGACTGGCGCCAGAGGGATTGCGGAGCACTATGAAGATAACTGTAGTTTTTCAGCTGAGGAGTTTGCTTATCATTAGTTGTTGGAAAATATTAATAGAAATTTTGGGGCTTCTAAAGAAGAAAAAATTATTTCTGTTTTTGAACGTGTCCCTTTCACAACAGCCAAGTTTGGACATAGTGTCTTTGATGCTGGTGCTTTGAAGGATTTGTTGAGAAGTCAGCTAGTCCAGCTATATTGGTATTTCTAGAATGAAGCACACTAGTACTGGAAACTGCTAGCTTCTAGTGACCTGTTAGAGGCGGGTCAGAGTGGTTTGTTCTGTCCTATAGAGTATGAGGAAGCTGGTGTGCTGATGATTTTGAAGAACACTTTGTTCTCTTCTGAGCTGCTGTTCTGGCAGTCTGTGTAGTTAGTAGGGTAAGCTGTGTATATGTGTGGAGACTTGCTTTAAGTCTTTAGACATCTTTATGTTAAAGGAAGGATTTTTGTCTGTTTTTCTTAAGTTAACACATCAACTCAGGCATGACATAATTTGTGTTCCTTAAACTGTGCATTTATGTAGTTAAAGAACTTCACAAGAAATCTTGATTTAAGGAAAATTTTTTCTTTTTAAATCTGGCTGGGACAGTTCTATAAAGACGGTTTGAAGACTGAAGCAGTCACAGCAGCATTGGAGTCTGCGTCATACGGGAAAGACTTCTGAAGCTCTTTTCTGCTATCTCTGTTCCTCAGTGCAAAAGTAAAATAGCTTACTAATAGTTGGTTAGGCTGTAGTAGCCTGACTTCTTTTGTAGAGTCGACTCAAGCTAAAGATTAACCAGCATACTGTTTATTTCATCTCTGAAGGTTATAACAGTGAACTAAGTGTCAAACCACACTAACACAACTGCTGACTTTGATGCTTTCTGTGTATACTGTTGGCACAAAGTGAAATATTTAGGTATGATGACTGTACCCATTACCTATGTATTCCACTGTTTACTACTCCAAAAGTTAGGCTCTAAAGATATTTTTTTTCCTTATGCTAAAACTTATGGGAAAATAGCTAGAATTCAACACAAATGTTTCTGAGGGAGAAGAAACTAGCAAACCTTAGAACAGTAGAGGGTGAGTTGTAGACCTAGATATCTTTTGGAAACTAAATGTAGTTGAGGCCATTAATTCTGTACAGACTTTTCTGCCTTTGGATCTTGAGACTGCTAGTAGTTTAGAGGTGTTGGTGCTGTCTGCTAGTTGAAAATACGGTATGCCACTGTGCACTGTGTGGTTGCTTTTGGCACTTGCCTCAGGTGTCAGAATGCCTTTGTAGGGTACTGTATCTTGCTTGAAGGAAATTTGGTTTTCCTTTCTAAAGGTAGTAAATGATTTTTTTTGAGAAGCGAACTCATTTCAGAAATTGCATCTTACTGCACTGTAGGTTTTCTAGGTATACAGCATTTGACAGTACTTTGTTTAATCAGGTGAGATACCTGGTGGCAGATTTGTACTTGGCTTCCAATGTGTCTTTAAATACTTTACATATGTTTGTGAGTTCTGATTTTAAAATATCCGTTTTAGTTTCCTGGGGATGGGAACTTTCTAAAGCAGTTTAAATGTTATCTTGGACTTCAAGAGCAAGTCTTGTCTTGGAAGAAAGATAAGTTTCCTAACTTGTAGTCTGTCTCTTTTTTTTTTTAAATTTGTTTCAGTCCTGTAGAGTACCTTCAGCTTGAATGTCAACTGTCAAGCAATTGGATCAGATGAATGTCCTTTAGGTACATGTAAAGTACTGTAGATACCTGGTTAAAAGAAATCATGCCTTGATATCATGGTAGTTAGCTGTAAAATGAGCTTCACACTTGCAGCAGAATGGTACCCAGAAGTTTTTTTTTTTAAAGGGGGAGAAAGTCTGCATTGATTTTGGTGAAATCATTCAAACAACAACAAAAAGGAAGAGCAGCAGCTGGAGAACATGTATAAGAAAAAAATCACAGGTTTCTGAATCATCACAGGAGACCAAGGGGTTTTAAAAATGGTGGTCTCACAAACTCATGCTTTTTGAAACCTTGTATGGCTGCAGTTTACAGTCCTGTAGCTAGTGCCCTCAAAAGCAGGACTGTTTCAGGCACAGAGCTTTAATAACACTGTTACAGGGCTCCTGGTCTAAACCTGATTATATGCAGACAACTGAAGCTCAGTCCAAATGATAGTTTTCTGTTGTCAAAAGATTGTGTAGACATGTCCTGAAAAATAAAAATAATGAAATTGAATGGTTTTTAGGAAGAGGGATGGAGGGAAGCTTTGGTTACTTATATTGTTTGCTTAAAGGTGCTGGGAAATCCCAGCCCCTTTGAAGGGGATGAGGAAAACGTGGTAATAACATCAACGTAGCTGGTACCTCTGGCTGTCTGAGGCTGCTCCATGTTTGTTCATCCTTTTTTTGCATTGGCTGTGAAGGGTCGCTACATAATCAGTTACTTCAGTTTTAAAATGAGATGAATGGAAATAGATGCATTTGAAATTACTAAAACCGTTTATCAGATGTGTAAGATCCCTGATAAAATATTGTTTACAGAGCTGTGAAATCCCTTGTACTGTCTTGTATGGGTTGGAAAGTGCCTTTTCGAATGGCACTTGCAAAGCAATAAAGAGTACACCCTAAGTTCCCTTTTTTCCGAAGTGGCATCAGTCCCCACACCTGTTCTGCCCCCCGCAGTCTGATGTAAGATGGAAGCAAAAGGTTGAAAGCTTTTTCCCTTGAAAGTTGGCAGACCTTTTCTACTAGCCTGCCTATAAACAAGCATTGCTCTTCTTGAGCTGAGGCTTTTTCAATCATTAAAGCTGAAAATTAAGGGTTCACCTTAAGTTGTCTTTGAAGTACTTCTTAAATGGCAGTATTTTTGTAAACAAATAGCTCATCTGGTTACTTTATATCACTATCATACAGGTGTTCCTGACTTGGCCAGCATTGATTGAAACATGAGTGGCTTCTAGGTATGGGTCATTATGGCCAATGTTTGTGGCAAATGAATCATCCTCCTTTTTCAACAACTACTCAAACTCTATAGGTGAGAAGGAACGCAACTCAATTTAAAAGGCATGTGGTAGCAGCACGGTCATTGGCTAATTATCTTTTCTCTATAATTAGCTCAATTTTAGTAGAAACTACTATCAAAGACTACCACAGGCTTTATGAATCTTCCAGGTAGTAAGTCTTAATTGCCTTTTCTCAGCTCCTATGAAGGTATTTCTTAAAAAAGCAGCTAGAATACACGAATGACACATGATGTTCCGGAGTGCTTATGTTCTTTGCTTGAAAAGTAAATACATAAAAGATGCCTCTGTAATGAGGCTACCCTCAACACATAACAATTTAAGGAAGAATAAAAACGAGAACATGTTGTAGGTATTATTTATGTTTCTGTAGTTCATGAATCCAGGTGAGACAATTACAGAAAATTTTCACTTTTATTTGTGTTTACAAGGGTTTTAATGGAACCTTTAGTCATGGAACATCCAGAAACTGACACAGAATGTGGAAAAGAAGGATTAAAAGAATCCGTGCTACATAGCTTTGGAAGTGGAAGAAGCAGTTGACTCAGTGGAAATGTTAAGAGGAGATGAATCTTGGAAATACTGAAACAGAGAAATGTCTAATGTTTTCATCCAGTGTGACTTTTTATGTTGATGATGTGCACAATTTTCTTCTTTCCTGGTGCATTCCTGGTATTAACTAGTCAAGTCAGTCACCTATTAGTCTTGAATTTTCAGGACTACTTGATTTAAAATTAGCTTTCTTACCTGAAGAGTACCTGACTGTACTGTTTTGGCTTGTTCATTGTTTGGTGTGATGGTAAGCTTTGCATTGCAACAAAAACAAACATACAAAACCCCCACAATATTCTGCCAGCTCCTCAGCTAAGTCAACAGCTTTCTGAAATGGCACTGATGATAGCGGTAAACTCTTGAACATTGTTATTTGTTTTGGTTGAAGAGAAGATGAAATAGAAATCAGATTATAATTGTCCCACAGCAGTTTACTATCTCAAGCCCTCTTGCTGTGTATTTGGATGAGCCTACATGCAGACCAGCTTTTAAATGACTGGGAAAAACTGAAATGTCTTAATTATGAAAGCCAAACAAGTATTAGGAATCAACTTGTCTCTATTTCTTAAAATTCTCTTCAGTGCTTATGGCAAACGTAAAATAACAATTCATTGTATTTTTCAGCATTCATTTCAGGTTGGATTAGACTATTATTCATATTATATTTTGTAATTTCAGTTCTTTCAAATACTTCCACTGACCATTGTGTTCAGCCTCTGGAAGCTTAAGAATGATTTAGAGAATGTTGTTGAACAGAGGCAGTGCACAGAGAAGGATTCAGAGAGATTGTTCTGTCACAGGAGTTCTAAATTCTTCGCATGCGAGACTACGTGCAGAAAGGAGCTCTTTATGTGATGATGTGCGGTATAGGACTGGTAAAGCGATACTGTTGAGATACCAAGTTGAAGACAGTAAGCTTTGAAATAACTTATTTTTTGTGTGTTGCTAATGGTTTCATATTTTGCTTTTCAGAGGGCAGATGATTTCAGGTGAAGACTGTGAATTTATTCAAAGATTTGAACAGAAGAGAAATCCAGAAGAGAAACAGGAGCTGTTGCAAACAGAAGGCAACCAAGTAACTTTCCTTTTTTTTAATAGTATCTTTTTAGGAGAGGAGGATGGAAGGAAGTTTTTATACCAACTCTATCTTAATGTTGATGATACAGTTAAGATGTTATGGAAGAAGTATAAAACTTGTGTAACAACTCATTTTTTTGCTAGATATGGGATGGAGATTTTTCTAATCAGTCTTTCAACAAAGCACCTTCTGACTTTTGCTCAGGGCGTATTTATCTCATTTGAAAGCCATTAGACGATTTGTAAAGGGCGATAATCAATGTGACAGAAAATTTTCTTTGTAGCATAATGCCAAACGTATTCATTTCTTATTGCATTTGAATAAGATGTTGGGTTGCTCAGTGTGTATGGAAGACTTACCTGTGAATTAATGAAGTTCTGTCTTATATTATCAAAAAGAATGAAGACAATTGCTAATATTCATTTTAATGTCTTTTGTTTTCTAGTGTGCTAAAACATTTATAAACTTGATGACTCATATCTCTAAGGAACAGACGGTTCAGTACATTCTGACTATGGTTGATGATATGTTGCAAGTAGGTCAATAACCTGTTTTATTTTTAAGTCATTGAATGTTTGAATGTTTACCTGGTCTAGTTTGTCTATTCAGGCGTTTTTTATGCTACATTAAAATATTTTATTAAATTTTCAGATCTTGTCTTCAGAAGTTAAATATCAGAACTAAAGTTGCATGGATAACTTGTATGCATGTTTTCACATTCTGAAAATAAACGTAACTGTTTATCTGTTGGTTCTCAACCCCATTTGATGCAAAACTTGAATGTTCAGGGATGATTTGTAACCTCAGCCATTTCTTGTTGTGTAGGTAGGATATGACTTCTACCTTGAAGCTGTAGAACCTTTCCTATGAAGGTGTTGTTTTGGACACCCTTTGCAGGAAGATGCAGTTTCTGCAGCTTTAGGCATCAAACATACGTTAGATTCTTTAGGACAATACGTTCTGAAATTCTGCATAGTTTAATTATAGAACAAGAACTTTTGATTCAATGAAATATGAATATACTGTAATGGACTGCCACTATTTAAAATACAGTCTTTGTAGCTATGGAAGGCAGTGACTTGTAAGAGTGGGCTGTTCAGTTTGGTGTCATGATTGCTGTACCCACCTCGATAGGTCAAGAGGAGACTCAACTCAATCAAATATTTCTCCTTTTGCATTTCTTCGCTTTCTCGTAGATAAGAGAGAGTGGTTGGAGTGATAATGTAACAAAATGGGTTGAGTTGTGTGAAGTTTTTCTCCCTGGTATTCCTGGGAAACATCTGGCTCTGTTTGACAGTTAGTTTCTCTTCTACTGTTTTACCTTGTATTTAATACAACGTTACAGTGAAATGTTTCTAGTGATAACTTTGGTTTAGGGCGTTGCCCTAAGAGATGAGCTGTGTAAGTTCTAATTCCAAGTTTAAGTATTCAGTATTGTCAACAGGCAAGTTGAAAAATGTGAACCTCTTCACCATAAATATTACATGGGGTTTATTATGGTTTTTTTGGGTGCAATTTCAGGTGCCTGTCTGCGTGTTAGAGCCCCGACTTGGAACATTAGCTAGTGGTGGTGGCAATTCATTCATGCCCATCTGCAGCTTTGTCACTGACCATCTTCTTCTTTTCATTAGATTTGTTTTCTTAAGTGTGACACAAATATTAAGAAGCAGAGAAAACAGAGGAACCTCATAGTGTCACTCCTTGATTAGAACGCTGAGTTGGGAATACTTGTTTTGGTTTATGCGTTTGATGACAGACTTTGTGTGAGAACTCCATTTATCGTGAGTACTTTTGTGAGGAATGGGTCCAGTTTTCTGTGTGTGTGACATACCAGTGGCCATGGAAGTAATCATTTCACTTGCCCTTCATCGGAACTTTTTGTGAGTGTTAGTAGGTCTTGTGCTTACGGGCTTTGGTATTACCACACACCCTGAGGCTACAATATGCAGTAGGTGATATCATCTCCTGTGCTGTGGAGTTAACACTCCACAGGTGAAGGCTCTCAACTGCATTAGTTCTAGCTGGTTACAGAAAGTAGGTTTGAGTAATCACTCACGACATACTGATTCTGTCATCTATGTCTAGGTGGACATGCTTTCTTGACTTTATGGTCATGCAGTGATGTTTCTGTATTCAGGGCATTACCATGCTGCAGCAGTGGCATGTGTGACATTATTAATGTTAAACATAATGGCTTAAAAATTGTTCAGGCTTTATGGTAATACAGCAGAAAAGAGGTGTCAGTACATAGTATATATATTTGCCTTTGTTTGAAATTGGGTGCCTCTTCAGAAATTCTGCTTCAGTTTCTGAAAGGCTGCGCTGACTTTTGCAGTGCTCTGTGTGACTTTGTTATTCAGAGCTATCTTGCTGCTGGCAAGGAGGTACTGTGTGCAGGTATCTGCCTCACATCATTCCAGAGCTTCCTAGCCCTCCATGCTTCTGCTAGGCAAGGCTGAAACAGGGCTTCTGCTTTTGGTCTTGTTCGGATAATAAAAATGCTGTCAATGATGCCTTATGGACCCTTCGTTGCACGTTTTCAAGGTATTACTTTCTTGTCAGAAAGTAGGGTGTTGGCCAGTAATTCTGTCACTGAATTTAGTGCAGGTCTGTGCAGACAGCAAGCTCAGGAGAATCCACAATAGTGGATATGAAGTCTCCTGTCTTTGCCTTAGTGGTCTTAATTCAGTACATCAGATTTTAAGCAATAAATTGTTCAAGGATATGACCTGTTGTGGTGCCACTGACTCAGTAAAATTGTTTTGAGCAAGTATGACTGCTGCAGTTTCATGAGATGAATCAATAGTATTTGAAAGCTACCTTTGATAGCTGAAACTTTTGGAAGCTATCACAGGCAATAATATCCAGCTTTTCTCCACCCCTTCCTACTGTCTTTACGCTGCACCTTAACAGCAAACCAGACAGATTTTCTGAATGACAGCATGTTGAAGCTATTTCAGCTTTCTGTGGTGGTTTTTACCCAGCTAAACAGCAGAACTCCACCACAACCGCTCGCTCACTCCCCCTCCTCAAAGAAACAGGGGGAGAAAATATGATGGACAAGGGCTTAAGGGTTGAGATAAGGACAAGCAGGTTACTCACTAATTATCGTCACGGGCAAAACAGACTCAACATAGGGAGATTCATGTAATTTATTACTATCACTAGCAGACTAGAGCAGTGAGAAACTA
>VXAL01015331.1:0-17198 GCA_013399475.1 Chauna torquata
GCTGCGCGCTCCGTGCGGCGGTGGCACGGAGTTCGGGCGAGGGCTTGCGAGTTATTTCTCACTCTAGTGGGCAGTTGTGATTCGCACGTAGGGAACTTCACGCTGGGAAGTTAATCTCCTTAGCCGAGGGCCGTCTCCCTCCGAGCGGGGCGGTTTCATCTTCCCTCCTGCGCCCGTCTCTCAGCTGAGCGTTTTTGAGGAAAATTGTTTTCAGGCTGGCGGTAGGGTATTGCAGCAGCCTCTCTGGGAAACGCGAAGTGATACTTCCAAGTATGCGTGCAGCTTCTTGCTGCTCATCTTCATTTTTCTGACGGGTGCTGTATTTTGAAATAGTGATGTCACGCTTTGATTTAGTAGTAGGTTTAGTAGTAGGTTTTGCTGCTTTTAATTAGGAGTCAGCAATTCACTTTCCTACCATACTTAGTTTTGTGCAACTTGAAAGCATCTTCACAAAACTGTGACACAGAAATTTTCCTCTTATTCCCCTCCCCCAATAATAAAGCTTTAAGACCTCATAATAAATGCTGAATATTGTTTCTTGAGTCATTTTGTTAAAACCAAGGATTTAGGATATGAGCATCCTAATGCACCCAGCAGAAAGCACTATAAAGTGCTTTTCTTCTTTCCACTTTTAAGCTTTTCTTCTTTCCATTCTCACCAACAGCATGTCAGCCAAAATCCAACAGCTTAGTTAAAATGAGTAACAAAAAGTGAATTTAACACCCCCCCCCGCTATCGGTTAAATAACAAACACAAGTGACTGAATATACAAAGTAATTTTTTTTTTGATGAGTTTTACTAAATGTGCTTTCCAGCTGTGACAGGATTGGTAAGGGAAGGTTTAATTTACATGTGTAAAACTGTAACTTTTAGCAAAATGTTTTTAGAGAAGGTTTCAATGTCTCAATTTTAGTCTCACTAGCTATGGGATATGTAACTGTAAACTGCTCTTTCCAAATAAAGTTATTTGCTTGTGTTTAGGTGGTATGTTGATGAATTGTATCTTTTTAAAGAAATGATTACAGTGTTGAATAAGCAGTTCTTGTTTGGATCTTGTTAGTCCCTGAAATGCGTATTTTGAAAACCACTTTTAGTATCTGCTCGGAAAGTGAAAGTTGTATCTGTTCATGTTAGGAGGAATCATCCATCAAACAGGGTATTCAAGATATGACTCACGCTAATTTGTTGCTCTCGCATTAAGGCTTGAGTGCAAAAATCTTTTAGCCTCTGGCACTGGAAGTTCGCAGTGCCACATCCTACCACTCTGGGTCACGGATTGCAGATTTTCTGTTTACTATCCCCCAGGAAAGAAAGATTTAGTGATAGAATGAGGGTATTTTGCATGAGAGCCTGTCCCAGGCGATCAAAATATGCCAAAAATGTTGACTTGAGATTAATGCTAGGTCAAGTAAAACTGTATTCTGTGCCTGAATAAAAATGACTTGTGAGAGGCATGCAGCAGGTGCTGTATTCCCTTCTTGAGCAGCAAGTTTTTTAAAAAAAAAAAAAACCAACAAACTGTCTGATCCCTTTAAAAAAGGCTTTAATGCAGGCAGTCCTCGGAAACTGAGGAATACCGCTTGTTGCAAAAAGGGTTTGTTAGGAAGAGAGCACCGCTAATAACCCTGGCGAGCTGGGAACCACGATAAGCAGGCTTATATAAGCAGTGGCTTCGTAGCACGTGGCCTTATGAATATACATTGTCCTACGTCCAATGTCTGTATCCCTTCAGTAGGAATAAGTGCATCATTACCTCGAAGTGCTGATGATACTTTAAGGCTTAAAAATATCCATAAACTGCACAAGTTTGAACCTTGTCCAAAGGATTTGGGCTCCCTATTATCCGATCTGCTAGCTCTGCCTTTGAAACTGTATCTCTGGAGCTATCCTTAGGTGCTCTTAAGTGTCTTCTGATGCAGTTAACAACATTGTTTAATGCTTATTTAAAGTTGGCTGTAAAACATTTCAGATTTTTTTTCAAATTAAAATTGTATTTAAGTACACAACTTGCTTAATATTGTGCTTTCAATGTGTTTTGTACATATTCTATTCTTTATTTATGCAATGTAGATGTCACAATCAGTCTTTAAAAACATGGCAAATAAATGGTTGAAAATCCTCAATTGTCACTCAAGTCAGGCAAAAGTTTAATGGAGAGGATGAAGCTTGTGCCGTGCTCTGATTCAGCAGCGTAGCCTCCAGGAGAGTTCTGCATTTGACTCTTTAGCAATCGCTTCTGCAGAACAGCCCCTTAGGCTGTTATTTGAGGTAGCTGCTGCGGCCAGACGTGGTGCGGTAACGTTCAGCGTACCTGTTGCATCCCGGGCTTCAGCACAGATGCAGATCAAAACAGACAAACCGTCCTAGGTCTTAACGATTCCAGCAAGTTTTGTCTCATGTTATCATGCTGAATCCAGGCTTTCTCCCGTGAACTATTTTCCTGTCAGATAGGCTTGGAGTGTTATGGAGCACGTATTCCTACCCACGTGGGTTAGTGTTTGTGTCCACCAGTGGCTTTTATCCAAAGATCATCGGCACTGCGCTCCTGAGAAATGAGTAGCTGAAGCGCTGCAGGGTGCGGACGTGTAGCAGGAGCACGACTACCTGGAGTGGAGGGAGAGGCGCGCTGAGGCTTAGAGACCGTCGGCTGGATGCGCTGCAGTCGCTGCTTATGATTGTGAGAGGCAAAGGGACAGGATGTAACTGAGGAAAAGTCCCAAAGCGTGCTTCTAGAAGTACTGACTTCTCGAAAGGATGCCATGAGTTTGATTAACGTAGAGAGAGTGTTAGCTTGGGCGTGCTTCATAAAACTGGCCATCCTCAACCAAAATGAAAGTAGACGCAGTGGGGGCTGCAAGCGCGCGCAGCGTTTTGTTCAGCTCTCGCAGCCTCGAGTCGTGAAACGAAGCACGTGTTACTTTGTGAAGGAAGCCGTAGGGAAGAAGTCCTGGAAGGCTGACGGGAACATGCGTTTCCCCAAACTCGGCTTCAGACCTGGTGCGCCCGTTAATAACTGGACTGATTTAAAACTGGTCTGATGAGACTGAGGCACATCTTGAATACAGATGCGCTTAAACTGGCTTAAGGTGCTAGAGTGGTTTATTTTAATGCCCCATTAGGCTGAATTGGTCTGTGTGGTTTCTAAACCACCTCAAATTTGTATCTGCTAGGGTTTTGTCCCGGTCTAACTGGATGAGTTTTAATAACAGTGTTTTCCGTCTTAGAACAAACAACGCTTTATACCTGTGTGGCTGTAGCAGCAGAGGCTGCAGCTCGGCCGAGGGGTGTTTGCCACGGTACGCTCGTGCGGGGTCTCCCTCTGCCTTTTCCCCATAGCTTTTCCCACCGCTTCTGTAGCTCACAGTCATTTGGTATTGGCTGTTTTAAAACAGCTTTGAAGTCTTCCCCTCCCCGTGTCCCCGGAATCTCTGGATGTCTCCCAGTGCTTATTGATTAGCTTCTCTTCCTATCACAAAGCAGCTGCTGATGAAGAGAAGAATGATCTTATTAGTTTCCAGACGCAAAGAGCACAGGGCCCAGTGTACAAGTGCGGCGAGAGCCGGCTAAGTGTAGAAACGTAGCTTTAGACAGCTCCTGATTCGAGCTGCTTTGGTTTCAGTGCTAACACGCTGGTATGAACACGGTGTTTAAATAAGGTGGCTTATCGCATCCCAGCTCTTGGCGGCTGCAGCTTAATCCCCAGCGTGCAGTAAGCTCGGTTTAAGTTTAAAGGTGGGGCGTTGTTTTGCAACTCCCATCAGTATAGTCATAAGCTCCAAAGATAGTCCTGCTGTGGCACCTGATACGATCGTTAGTAAAACGACTTATCTGTTATATAAAGATCAAACGATATGTTAGTAAAAGATCTGACAAGCACCTAGTTGTTTTCCATAAGAAATGCTGCCCTCCGGAAACTTAATAATTATTTGACTGTTACGGTGTGTGCCTTGCTACGCTTACTCACCACAGAATCTGTGCAGTGTATGCGTTTAAAGCGACTGGCTTATCCTGTTCAAAAAGAAAGTTATGTAAGCTTTTCCAGTTGTTACTTCAATGGCTTTTGGTCTAGAATTTGCTTTCCTGTAGTTTGTAAATGTTCTCACCGTGTCAAAGTGAGCACCCATCCATAGAATTTAAGTGTGAATGTTTGGTTTTAGGCACATGAAGCCTCACATCACCAACAGCAGGCAGCACAGAACAGTTTGTTGCCGCTCCTGAGCTCTGCTGTTGAGCCACCCGATCAGAAGCCGATTCTGCCCTTACCAATAACGCAGAAACCTCAGCCTGCACCAGAAACATTAAAGGATGCTATTGTTGGGATTAAAAAGGAAAAGCCTAAAACCTCCTTTGTGTGCACTTACTGCAGCAAAGCTTTCAGGGACAGCTACCATTTGAGGCGTCATGAGTCCTGCCACACGGGGGTAAAGTTAGTGTCACGGCCAAAGAAAACTCCCACCACAATGGTGCCCCTTATCTCGACCATCGCTGGTGACAACAGCCGAAGTTCATTGGTTTCGACCATCGCAGGAATCCTGTCCACAGTCACTACGTCTTCCTCCGCCACCAACCCCAGCAGTAGTGCCGGTGCCACGGCTATGTCAGTGACTCAGACGGTGAAGAAGCCCAGCAAGCCCGTTAAGAAGAACCACGCCTGTGAGATGTGCGGAAAGGCCTTCAGGGATGTGTACCACCTCAACCGGCACAAGCTGTCCCACTCAGATGAAAAACCCTTTGAATGTCCAATTTGCAATCAGCGCTTCAAGAGAAAGGATCGCATGACCTACCACGTGAGGTCTCACGAAGGTGGCATCACGAAACCATACACCTGTGGTGTTTGTGGAAAAGGCTTCTCGAGGTACCATGTAGAAAATCCCAGGCGAGCTCAAGTATTGGCTTTTCATAACCAAGAAGGGTTAAGCTATCGTAGCGAGGGGCTAGGAGAACCAGACATCTTAGAAGATTGGTGAGGGGATAAAGAGCCTTCTTTACCTCTAGGGCACGGGTCTCAGTCTGAGCCAGATGGGCAGTGAGCAAGAGTGGTCACTCTTTTGATGACAATGTTTTGAAATGGTTTCACGACCTCACGACACGCGTCTGTGTCACTGGTGGTGATCGCAGAGCCCCTTTACTGGCCTTTGAAAAGGTCGGTGACCGAGTGGGGCATGGCAGGCAAGCTGTCTCCTTGTTCCTAGCAAGGTTGAGGCGTACTGACAGAGCATTGTGGGGAAGCTTGCATTGCTGCTGGCTGTGCTTGCAACAGAGAAAACTTCAACCTCTAGAGCTGTTGATCTGTCACTTCTACACAAGGTACAACCAGATGTACCATTTCCAGGTGTATAAGAACACGGTTAAGTTTCAAACTGCAGGTTGGGTCTCGTATGTGTTACTATAGCTAAAAGTCACTGTGTAGGTAAGGGGAGTGTAGTTATTCTTACTGTGCATGTGGGCTGCGAAGGGTCATCAGTGCAGTGTTCAGCACTTTTAGCCAAGGTGTCATTGCTATGTATTTGTAACGCGATGCATTTTCTTTTCTGTTCCTCTCTTTTTTGCAGGCCTGATCATTTAAGCTGCCACGTTAAACATGTTCACTCAACAGAGAGACCCTTCAAATGCCAAGTAAGGGCTAAAATGATTTCTAAGAACAATACATCATTGTATAGTTAGAATCTCAGGGAAATAATCTTTCCAGAACCGTATTTGCTCCTGGACTTTTCTGTGGAATGCAAGTTTAGGAATAAAGTCTCATCTGCGTTACTTATCAGCTGTGCAGTAGCGCTGATGGAGGTGTAGAGGCAGTTTAAAACGATGCTGTGGCTGCTCCTTTAGGAAGATTAGAGGCTTTTTGCTTTCTTGGAGAACAGTGTAGTTACACTGTGTTATGATATGCTTAACTTAGCAGTAGGATTGTAGCAGTGTCCTCAGCGCAGTGCTGGTTACTGGAGTGATGTGAGCAATGTGTTTCTTGGTATATAAATTAAAAGCGTTTCTCAGTATATCCATTAAAAATGGATTGGAATAGTTGATTCTGGATCCATTGTTTTGCTGTAACGTGAAAGCACGTTGTCATAAGTTGATGACTTAGTGTAAGAGAAATAACTTGACTGCCCTTGAACAATTAACTGTTTTGCTTGGAATATATATTCGTGTTTCAACTCGTGTTTTAGTGACTCATTGCATTAAATGAAAGTTTGTGTAAAACGAGTGACATTAGGAAAAGGTTTTGTTTCCCTTTTGTGATTTGGATAGAAACAGAAATAACTGAGCAATTTAAGATACCAAGTTCAGATTCGTATAGTAAAATTGTGTCAGATAGCAGCTTTACCTGTTCCGGGTGTTTTTTTATAAGCTACCTCTTGCTTTGGTAGGTAAGGCAATCCACTATTTTCAGACAGCTCAAGTAGTATAGAGTATGATTTTTGTCCTAGTTGTCTCAGAAGCCGACTTCCGTTAAGCAGCTACACCATTTTCAGTCTCTGTTCAGCACTTTGATTTTACTTACGTAAACATAATTAAAACTTGAGGTTGTCACTATGCCTAAGGTACCATGTGCACCTAGAAAGTAAAATAGGCTTACAATGGGCATGCAATTCATACTGAAATGATACTGTCTGCACTTCAAGTATAACTGTTGTCCTTCATATAGACGTGCACTGCTGCCTTTGCCACCAAAGACAGACTGCGGACACACATGGTGCGCCATGAAGGAAAGGTATCGTGTAATATCTGTGGTAAACTTCTGAGTGCAGCATATATCACCAGCCACTTAAAGACACACGGGCAGAGCCAAAGTATCAACTGTAATACCTGTAAACAAGGCATCAATAAAAGTAGGTGAACGTTTTAAAAACATTTCTAATAACAATGTGTTTGCAAAGGGAATTGCCTTTGATTACATTAAAATGCAAGAACATACCCACTGCTGTGGGTATTCACACCTATTAGAAAAAGATAATTGATAACAGGATCTTCTTTAGCTCAAGAAATTGGCATATGTGAAATTGGTTTGCTGCTAGACTGTGCTACTGGGAATGTCTAAAATGCCTGATTGTTGAGCTTAATATGAAATTTGGATGTGCAGTATTTTTCAAGGTATAGGGTTACAGCTCTGGCTTCACAAGCCAGTTCAGTGGTGCTAAGCCAGTTCATATGAGGCATTTACAGCAGTTGGTAGAGGTGGAAATGATGAGCTGTAATGTGGCCAGAGGGTAGTAACATGCTGTTCTGTGATGTCAAGGTAAACTGAAAATTTTAAGTCATACTTGGAATGAAAAGTAAAAAGGCCTTTTTAAAAAAAATGGAGTTGAGGTTTTAAAAAACTGGAATTGGCTAATCAGCTTGAGTTCTAGAGACTCACTGTAGTCTTTTATTTCAGTCTTCCTAAAATACAAATAAAATAATGAGAAAGGAGGTTCATTTTTGGCAGAGAAACCAGATGTTCCTGATTTGCATTTTGTTTTTTAAACCTTGGAAAAGCAGCTTTATAAAACACAGAATTAATTACATGGTTTTAAACACCTCTGTAATTTTTGCTCTTGGAATCCTGAGAGATTTCACACACTCTTTTTGGAAGAAGCCTTTGTCATCTCAACAGAAAACAGAGTAACTTTTCAAGGTGAATTTGTGTTCTTACTTAATTGGCATAGCATGCATGAGTGAAGAGACCAGCAATCAGAAGCAGCAGCAGCAGCAACAACAGCAGCAGCAGCAGCAGCAGCAGCAGCAACAGCAGCAGCAGCAGCAACAGCAGCAACAACAGCAGCAGCAGCAGCAGCAGCATGTAACAAGTTGGCCTGGAAAGCAGGTAGAGACCTTGAGATTATGGGAAGAGGCCGTCAAAGCAAGGAAGAAAGGTAAAATGAAACAATACTTACGGTCTTGGTTTTATAGGATAATTGAGTTTACAGTTATATGGGGAGTTTCAGATGTCAGAAAAGGACGTGTTACATGAAAATTCCATTCTCAGTGTTATAAGTAATAGCTAAAAACTAGCAGGAGGATAACATTACCAAAATTAAGCTGTTAAGTGAACTCTTTATTACTTACTTCCCATTGGTCTCTGTGCTTAAATGTGTATGTAGCAGTCATCAGTTATAAAGGGATGTCTGTATCTGCTCCAAGGCAAGAGTGTGTTTTTGACTTGCATGCGGTTTTGAGCTGTGTTTATGCATATTTACCAGTTGTTAACTTGTGTGCATATATATATTTATATGTATATATATACACACATAAAACACCCCGTCTTTGCATCATCATCAGCTTGCATGTGAATGCTTTTTTGTCCCTTCTATCTTTTCTCTTCAACTTTATTCCATTCACTTTTTCCAGGACTTAATTGTATTTGCATGAAGTTTTCTGAAACTCATCAA
Source organism: Chauna torquata (assembly GCA_013399475.1). Lineage (NCBI taxonomy): Eukaryota > Metazoa > Chordata > Aves > Anseriformes > Anhimidae > Chauna > Chauna torquata. The sequence goes on from VXAL01015331.1 coordinate 8,367, forward strand.
ACTTACTCTTCCATCTCTTTTTTTTATTACAAAATTAACTAATAAGTGATAGTGCTTTTCCTTATTGCTAGCACACAGCTTACATATGCCTATCATACTGTAACTGAAGTTGAATAGCTTCCTTTTGTTGGTCAATGTGTCAGTTTTGTAAAGAGTAGATTGCTTCAAGCATCTTGTTTGGATTATAGTAGTTTGAAGCTTCCTGCTACTGCTAGCTTATTCTTTTCACAAGTTTGATTTCTAATGCCTATCATGTGACTCCTGTGGATTACGTATTTTAGAAGAAGTTCTTAGTGACCGCTTAGTGCTTTTCACTAGCTGTTTTAAGTAATAAATATTCTCGACTCACCTTTTTTTTCTTTTTCTTCTAAACTTCCTTTCAGTTTCTTCACTTTTTTTCTTTTCTAGGTCTTATTTGTGTATTAGGCTGGTAGCTCCTTTCTCCTTGATTGTTATTCCAATTGAATTGAATTCTATGATTTGACAGTTTAGAAACAGCTTATTCATGTTAAAATGTAGTAATAACAGACATTAAATATGCTCAGGTCACTAAATCGATAAAGCAGATAGGTGTCAGATTTAGAAAGTCTCTCAGTAACTTTTTTCTGCCAGTTCCTTCCTATGTCTTGTTTCCTCTTCCCTTCCTTTCTTATTGAGATTATTGAATATACTTTAACAGAAACAGTGGTTTGGGACAGAATGGTGGGTGAGGGAGGTGGGTGGGGAAAAGTGTTGTCAAATTATGTTAGTTTAACTTAACTGAATTGGGGAAGGGGCATGGGGTGGGCTGTGTCTCTGTGTGTTACTGTGCTTGGAAGGTGAAGCTAGACCGGTCAGTGTCATGCCTACGTGCTGCTCTTTTCATGCTGGTTCTCCTGTGCTAGTGCCACCTGTTGTATTGGCTTTACGACATTATATGGAGTTTTTTAGTCTAACGCTATTTATTTTCACGATTTTTTTTTTTTTTTTTACTCTTTCCCTTCCCTCCCACCCCTCCTAGATATGGACTTTGAAGAACCAACAGTAACCCTTGAATGGGGCTAATGTTGCTTTCAAAGTTAACTCTGTCTTGGTACATTTGTACTGCCCGAGTGGCAAGAGTGGACTCTTTGCTCCTGGCTTACCTCCTGAAACGTGGGTGTAGACTGAGCTTGGTGTCCTACCCTACAAATGTGGAATAAGACACGACTTAGAAGTGCCGTAATGTTGATCTAGAATATATTTTTGTCGGTTTCTCTAGCAGTCATCCCTTTCCTTTACCCACGTCCACCAGCCCGCTTCTGTTTTTGGAGCCTTCTAGTATGGGTAGCCGGCAGGTGGTGCTGATGCCTAGTGATCCCTCCGCTGCGTCCCGGACCGCCGGTGCCCGCTCTGCCAGTGCCCAGCCCTGCTAGACCCCACCGGGACCAGGGCCGGGCACTGGCCTCCTGGGTCTTCCTTGTTTGGCACTTAATTTCTGCTTACTGCAAAACAAAGTAAACCGAACCTAACCAAACCTTGGTGTGGAACTGTAGCTTATGTGAAAGCTGAGGAGATAATGGGGGTTGAAAGATCTGCTGACTGGGTAGCCTTGAAAATTGCTAAGTAGAAGTAACTGTGATCAGTGGAACAACTTAGTTGAAATAATTAAGACTGAAATAAGCAGGTAAACATTGAAACGAGCTTTGCTTATCAGTCCCTAATAATGACTTTTTAAAACCTTCACAGAATGTCAGTTCACCTTTGAGAAGGCTATAGAGTACGTACCATTCGGTATGTACACTCTCTCCTCTTTTTATAATGTTCCTCTTGGGAGGATTTTTTTGATTGTACAATACTGTTTTTATGAACATCGAAACCCTCTTTATAAGACAACCTCGCTTGACTTCCCAGGAAAAAATATTGCATTCAAATGAACTGCATGAGAGTTTATATTTCTTGTAGGCTATAGAATGTTAACAGTTTTAACTTACTAATAATTCCTAAAGAAAATTATTCCAGAATTTGTATCTGTACTTGTTTGATTTTTGTTTTTTTGTTTTTGTTTTTGTTTTTTTAAATCTTGTCCATGGTTTTTTATGTGTTAAAAACTTTTTGTCTTTTTATGTCTCATTTTTAGAAGCTGCTAACTTGTGCCAAACCTCCACTGCTGCTACTACGCCTGTGACTCTTACTACTCCATTCAATATAACGTCCTCTGTGGCTTCTGGGACTATCACAAACCCAGTCACAGTGGCAGCTGCAATGAGCATGAGAAGTCCAGTAAATGTATCAAGTGCAGTTAATATATCCAGTCCGATGAACCTAGGGCATCCTGTAACTATAACAAGTCCGTTATCCATGACATCTCCATTAACGCTCACCACACCAGTCAATTTACCTACCCCAGTAACCGCTCCAGTGAATATAGCGCATCCAGTCACTATAACATCTCCTATGAACCTCCCCACACCAATGACGTTAGCTGGTCCGTTAAATATAGCGATGAGACCAGTGGAGAGCATGCCTTTCCTGCCCCAGGCCTTGCCCACGTCTCCTCCCTGGTAAAGAATTTCTAAACAGTATTAAAAAGGATTAAAATGGAATCCTTACCAGCAGTTCTTTTTTTGGGGTATGTTTTTTTATTTTGTTTTGTTTTGTTGGTTTTTTAGTTAATAATAAATTCAAACTAAGACACTGGGGCAACATGCACCATCAGAGACCATAGTAGCATCTTCCCCTGTTGATTTGGCTCATATGGTTCAACCTTGAGTTTCACTGGAGCACTTCATTTAAAGTAAGTTTTACCTTTTAGCTGACTGATGTTGAATTAGAGCAGATACTTATTTGCCAGAGGTTTTTTGGTTTTTGTTTTGTTTTTGTTTTGTTTTTTGTTTTTGAAGAAAGTCATTAAAAACCAGTTTTATGTTTTATCCCCCAAATAACTTAGAAAATTATTTTAATCTAAACACTAGCAAAGACCCCTCTGTATCTTTAACAGGGTGGATGGCTAATTTTAACTTGCCAGTTGTTAAGTCCACTGTTTCTGGGCTAGTGTAGAATCTTCGTCTGTGTTGATGGATTTTTTTTGTTTTGTTTTTTGTTTTTGTTTTTGTTTTTTTTTAATGAGTAAATGCATTACAATGTTGTCATTTAAAAAATGCATTTTGGATTAAATATGCATTTTACCTTTGGGAATATGATAATTTCAGGCAGCATTCCCTATGGGAAAGGTGATACCAGCTCTGATATGCAAAGCATATGATAACTTATCATTCTAACTTCAACATGTAATAGGGATTGTGACCTGATATTTGGAGATGTAAATATTACCCAACATATTACCCTAAGGGAATATAGCATTGTAGTCAACATTTTTAAAAAAAACAAACTGTTATTGTTTGGTGAGAAACAGCCATGGCTGACAGAAGAGGAGTCGAAATGTATGTAAACATGGTCTCTGAACAGTCAGACCCCTATGGGACTCTTACCTAGGAGCAAAAGGAGTGCTTTGAAACTTAAGAAATATTGCTTTAAGCTGGAAGATTCTGGAGGCACTGGGTATGATTTTTATGCCCTCTGCCTCCCAATCAGAACCTGCTGATGTTACAGCAGGGAACAGACGTGTTAGTTGTTCACTAGAAGTTTTGTCTTATATTAAATTGTATACAGTTTTTATTCTAACCACTAACTAGGTAGGATGCCCCTTCAGGACAAGCAGAGAGCGTCTTTTAATTTCTCCCCTATTTCTTAATCAAGTGTTGTGCAAATCTGTTCAACTTTGTAAATATTTGCAAACATCATCATTTTTACGTTATTCTTCTATTGTGTTAACACATTTCTATCAATTTGTGGGAGTTCTGGGATGTTGGTTTGAACTAACCAGCCCAGAACTTCTCCACAAATGGTCACACATGTTTAAGCTACATGTGCTTTTTATTTCTTAACCTGTTTATCTGTACATAACGTAGAAAGCAAAATCTAGGGAAACAGATATACTTTTTAGACTATCATGTCACATATTCACATTTTTAAAACTTTGTTTAAAAAAAAAAAACACCCTAAACCCAAGACTCTACATTTAAAAAAAAATTACAGTTGAGATGTTTTTATTTTAATGAAGCTGAAAGCTATGGAGATTAGCGTGTGCGCATTTTCACAGAGTGCTAGCAGGACTGACTAGTCAAAATGGACTGCTTCCGTTTCTACCCTGCCGTGTCAGTACAAGCAGTGATTGCCAGACTTCTGGGTCAGGTGACAGGTATCTGTATCATTATGTGAAACTGTTCTAGGGGCTTGGACTACATAGTAAAAACAAAAAAAAAAATAGAGCTTAGTGTAAAATAATTTTATAAATGATCTTTTGTACTTTAGGACATCAAATTGTACAACTTTTGTATATATAAAAGCTTAGGAACTTTCTGTTTAGCAGAAAGGAAACACATTCCTACACTTTTAATGTATATGTTTGTTATAATGTCCATGTAAACATATGCCCTATGTTTGTGCCTTTTAATTAGTTTGTCTCAATAAACAAAAATGTAGAGAAGAATATGTAGCTATGACTTTGTTACCACTGTTCTTACTCCAGATGTATAGAGGTCTTCATTTTTGCACTGTGTAGAGCATTGTGTGCAGACAGCTGCATGACTTGGGCTGATACGGCCAAAATGAGGCATGTGAGTTGAATGCACCCCAGCAAAAAATCTTCCTCCCTTAGAGTAGAGCAGCCCATGCTGGTGGGGCGTTGCATGTTGGGATGTGTAGTTTCCAAGCCATCTCTGTTATCCACAGCAGTGATACCAACTTGAACCAGTTTTACATAGGAGGTAAAGCATTCTGGATCTGGGTAAACTGCAGAGATGATCCTTAGATGAAGTTTGGGTGTCCCTGAGCTTAAAAAACAAAAGCATTAAAAGCCAATGTGAAAATGTGTACTAGAAGTGGTTATCTATGAATTACTTACAATAAACAGGTGTGAGACTTAATTGTATGTTGTCAGTTCCTGTAGTATTGACAGTGGATCCTTCATACAGCTAGCGTGCCCTGCTGGTGTTATTTTTATCCCAGCAGAGTGGCAGTAGAATAAACACATTAAGCACTGGCACGGAAATTTTTCAATGTGGCAGAGACTTCCCAAACCACTAACCATGGTGCTTTTAGCATGGGATAGGAAAAGGGCTGTTTCCTTTCTATTTTATGTTGGTTCTGCTCGAATGTACCTGGTTTATGTCCACAAAGCTACATTAGCTAATTGTCAACCTGTTTCATTTGTACTTGGGTAAACATTTGCTTTGTACTGTGCATAAACGGTTCTGAGGTGTGCTCCTTAGCTGTCTCAATGCAGACATTAATTTCACTTGTAATGCCATCATATGAAATATATTTAGCTGTTTTCTGACAAATGAAAGCTGCCTGGTCAAGTAGTTTGTACAGCATGCATGCTACCTTATAATCAATGGTTCATCCGCAGTACAAGAAGGCAGGAAGGCCAGCTGCTGTCGGGAGGTGACGTAGTTACACAACAGCAACGGGCGATTTATACAGCAACTCGTGTCACTTCAGCACTGGGAAATGAAGGCTATAAGAAAACGGTAGACCTGAAGAACAGATGCTTCTGTTACACCGAGTGAGTTTCTGTGCAGCTGATACGCTTAGCCTAGTTTATTTCACAGAAACTTCTAAGCTGGATCTAGTCCAACACCAGGGAAGCGTATTGCTTCTGTTGATTAGAGTGGGCTTTATGTCAAGCCCATTCAGGTCTCCAATTGCAAGTAGTTCAATAAGGTTTTTATTTTTTTCTTCTTAAGTTTCCGTAAGCATTCACTATTAGGGTAATGGCTTAGCAGTGACTGCAAGTTTTAAAGTTGAATTTGCCTTGGAAGGATTTGTGGTGTGGAAAGTCAGAGCAGTCAGATCAATGACATGAAAACTCATCCTCTGCGCAAGAACCTGCGGGGTGACTGGTTTTGTGCTGGCTGGACGCTTCGGGGGAAGTGGGCCAGCAGGAAGTATTACGGCACAGCTACCAAAGCTGCCATGAAGTTGTATAAACGGTTTACCTTAGGCCCATTTTTTTCTGTATTTGGAATGCCCACAACTTTCAGAGGGTGTTTGGGGTGAGGAGAAATTAGGGTTTTGACCTTTTATGTCTTGCCATTGGAGAGTTACACCTAAGTGTTGTAAATTGGCAAGTTTTTTTGTTTAGTCAAAGGTAGATCACAGACGAGAGAGAAAAATGCGTACGTGTTATTCTTAGTGTATGAGTGAAATTCCATTTGCCATTGTTCACAAAAGATTTTTTCCCCTCTTACAATGACTTTCTCTTTAGAGTGCCAGAAGAAGGAGGTATTTAATGTTTGCATTTTTCCAACAGAGGCTTAAAGAAAAACACCAAAAAAACAATAAGCTGTTTTAGTTGTAACAATCCCACATTACATAAAGGGGCAGGGGTTGCCAGGGGATTAGTTAGTGGCATTAATGGCGGTGATAAGCCTTTGAATTTCTGCTCACTCTCTGCTTACTTTTATTTTAGAAACGGTCACTCTGAGTCATATTTTGAAAATTGCTTGGGGTTAATTAATGTCAGGGTTAGATTCCCACCAAAGAAAGAAAGAGGGAAAATTTGGATTTAAAGAACAGCCAGGTTTTCAAAAGCATCCAGTACTCGGATTCCTTTTTTAAATCTTACTACCTAGGATCCCCATGTGGGAGCTGAGTTCTTGAAAAGTGGACCACAGTTTCCCACTGCAGAGTCCTTCTGAAAACTCCTGCCTTGTTTTATTGGTGGCTTAGTTTGTCCATCTCACAAACAGGTTTAACAGTATTTTCAAAACGCAGCTACTAAAAGCACTTTAAATTTGTAAATGCCTTTGAAATGTCTCTTTCTTAGTGCTTAAGTGGACCTTAAGTGGCCAGTACTTTTTAGGATAAATAGTAAGTGTAAAAATACATCTCCTCCTCTCGTTATTGTCAGGCAGAATAAAACTTCAACTAAGTCCTTTTCTACCTATTATTTAATTCATCATGTTTATACTTACTGCTTATCCTTGGATCACTCACTCACTGCTTTCAGAGCAGCAACTGAAGGGTGACAGAGGAACTACGTGCTAATTTTTATGTCAAAAATAGCTTTCACCTTTAAATGCACAAGGCTCAATGACTGTTTTCTAATTAGAAAAAGAATGCCTGAGCTTCTACTGTGAATCCATTTTACAGCTGTGTTAAAACTTGACTGTCAACTCCTGGTTAAAATTTAGTACTGAGGTCTTGACCTAGAAACAAACCTTTTTTGGTATTGGTTTGGAAAAAGTATTTCAGTGCTAAGAAAAACTCAGCCAGGCTGTCCAGCTAGCTCCCCCATCACTGGCTAGCGAGAGAGTTAACAGCAAATCGTTTCAGCTTACATCCCATCTCTCTTAAGCCCAAGTAAGGCTGCTGGGAAAGCTGGGCTTATGTTTTTCAAAATAATAATAGATTTGTTTGGTTCTTCAGGTTTCTGGGCTAATTTGAAAAGGCCTGGGTTTTTCTTTAAGGAAGCATAAACGCTTTTTGAAAATCAGACATCTGTAAAACATTTCACTGTGGGCATCTGAAACTACTGCTTGCATCAGAGAGTGTAGACCTTTGCTGTCCTTACCTAAAAAATTAATCCATCTAGTAAAAAATACAAAGGATTTTTAGAATGTATGGAACCTTTTGTTTTTCAGAAAAGACAGAAATATTCCATTCACCTTTTCACTTGGTTGTTATTGCCAGCTGTCAAACAAAAACTCGTGTTCTGTGTTTTCCATGCAAGGTTAGTGGTTTTTTGTTTTTTTGTTTTTTTTTTCCCAGGGAATTATCAATTTAGTTGGAACTGGCTGAATTAAATTCACTATTTTAATTCTTAATAGTTGTGCATTTCTTTTCCCATTTCTTCTTATTTGCTAGTGTCATTAGCAGCTAGGACCCATATCAAAGGACAGTAAAGAAATTTGATCGCCTGCTTCCTCTGAAGCAAGGCTGGATTAGAAAAAGATACTTCAGTCAACAAAGCTCACTGCAAGGCACAGAAGACACACCGATCTGTATTTAACTGTGGGAAGGCAAATGTTGTGGCATATGTACTGTACTCGCTGAGAGCCAAAGATTTGCCTCTAATGTTTTCACTCTCACTGATGTCTGTGTTCCTTGTCAAAGCCTCACAGATTTTTACCCAGGCTAAGGATTGCTAAGCTGCCAGAAGTGGATGAAACGATTGAGCGGGGGAAAATCTCTGCACAGAGGGCCGCACTGCGAGACCTCGGGGCCATCCCAAACGCGCGTCTGGGGCGCGGCACCCACAGCCATGCCCCGAGCCGGTGCTGCTGGCCCTGGCAGGGTGCTGCGGGAGGCCGCGGGTGCCTGGCGGCGCGGCGCCCCTCCCGCCGAGACACGCCGGCATGTCCAGAACGGGTTGGAGAGCCACGAGTGAAGCAGAGGTGCTCGGCCGCTGCTCTTCACGGTCTCGCTCTGGTGTCTGCAAAACGGGAAGTGTTTGCCCTATGTCACCTCGCTCCTGTAATTTGTAAGAGGAGATCACTTCCTGTCCCAAGATGTTATGCGGTATGGCTGCAAGCTGTCAGACGCTGTAGCGATGGATACCGGAGACGGCTGCTTTCCATCTGCGGTCGAAGTGACGCTTTGTTACCATCCGTATCTCGCGTTCAGCCCTCGGGGCAGGAGTGCCGCCGCCTCCTGCCCCCGTCCGCGCACGGGGCCGGCGCCCAGCGCGGCCGCCTGAAGCCCGGCAGCCTGGGACGCGCCGGGCCCGGCGGTGCCCGCGAACACAAAACCACCCGCGGGGAGCGGCTGTCCGGGGCTGACGCTCCGCAGAGGCGGGCACCAGGGCCC
>VXAL01015331.1:17899-43979 GCA_013399475.1 Chauna torquata
CCCTGCCCGCGGGGAGCGGGCTCGTTCCAGCGCCCGGCCCCCGCCGGAGCCGCCGGCCTGGCCCCGCCGCCTTCCCGAGCTCCTCTGGCTGCTTCCTCCCCGCCCGGCTGCCCGGCGCGGCCGCCCAGCGAGGAACACCCGGAGAAATCGCCTCTGCCCGTCTCTTCTGGCCGCGCTCTCCCGGTGCCGGGGTGCGGCCCCCCCGCCGGGCCAGGGCGACGTCTCCCCCGGAGGCCATCCCGCCGTGGAAAAACCCTCTGGGGGACGTGGGTGCAGCTGTGCCCACCGCCGCGGGGTGCGTGGCGAAGGGTCTCCGTCCCCAGGTGGTGCCTGGAGCCCCAGCGGTGGGGACATCGGGACAGGACCTCCGGAGACGGTGCCCCGCTGCAGAGCATCGCTGCTCCCCACGCTGGCCCCGTAGCGCAGGGTGCATGGGCAGGGGTTGTCTCCCTGGTGCTTTCCTGCGGGCTCTGCCATTCCCGTTCCAGGATAGCGTCCTGTTCCTCACTGCCCCATTAACAGAGTAATGCACTTAAAACCCCTGACATCTCAGTCGGGGATGGATCACAGATGCGGCAGGCCCCTTCCGTGCCAAGGCGCCTGTGGTCAGCTCCTGGGCTCTCGAGTTATTTGTGGACCCTGGGCCAGGTGCCGAGCTGCGTTGCCCTGGTGGGGATGGAGGGTGTGTGGGGCTGCCCCGTCCCCTGCCCAGGGCTTCTGGCTGGCGGCGAAGTTGTCGTGGGCAAGCAGCGACAAGGAAGAGTCTGGGAGCTGCCTCGCTTGTGGAAATCACTATTTCAAAGCAGCGCTCTTAAGTGTTGTCTGCCTCGTCAGGCAGTTTGGAAATACTCCTTTTTATTATTTTTGAAAAGCAGCGGAGTCGCACCTCCTCCTCACACGTCCTCCTGCTGCTGCCGCCACTGAAAATAAACGTGGGGAACGGAGTGGTGACAATATCCGCAGGGAAATCCTGCTGTCCTGGGCCGACCCCTCAGCCTGTGAATCTGGGGGGATGCCCAAACTTGGTGGCCCCATGCACGTGGCAGCCGATGAAGGCCTTTACTCTCCTTGCCTCCTCCTGCTCCTTGTTCATCTTTAACGATGCAGACTGAAGCGACATCTGCTTCGCTGCAAAGCTTTTTGTGATTTTCACGAAGGTTTTCCCATGGAAGCCCCAGGCCAAAGCGGTGGCGATGGGGCAGCAGGAACCTGCAGGAGCCGTGTGCCTCTGGGAAGGGGGGAATCGGCCCATGCCGGCGGTGGGGTAACACAAGAGGTTTCAGTGGTCATGCTGACGAAGGAGACCCAGCCTGTGGTCAGCTCATGGTGCCTGTTGCTGTTGGTACGTGCCCGTTCGTGTGGCCTTCGCTGCCATGATGTCTGGCCGCCCCGGCAGTGCCCGTCTGCCGCAGTGAGGACGTACCTGGTGCTGGCAGAGCCTCACACGCTGTCCCCTGGGCCCAGTGCCTCTGATTGCCAAAAGCGTTTGCTTTAGAGACAGGTTAAAGGTGCCCATCCCTTCTCCCAGCAGATAAGTTTCCAGAAAAGCTTTGATTTTTTTCAGCATTTCGTTAACAAAGAGCTTTCAAATTTGAGAAAAAAAAAAAACAACCAACAAAACAGCCTCTAATCCAGGCACCAACACCTAGCCTTTTCCCCCAGCCGGATCTGCGGCATCACTGAGCAGGATTTCCCTTCACAGTGGCTCAAGGAGCTGCGCAACGGGCGTGTGGGTGCTGTGTCTGTGGGCACCACGGGCCCCAGCCGCTGCGGGGCTGATAAGAGAGTGCGGGGAGCGCACGGCATTTCCCAGCGCGATAGCAGGTGCTCGGTGCTTATCTGCCTGCACAAATGTGCTCTGTGGGGGCAAAGATAACGTGCTCTGGATACATGCTCTGGACGGTCACGTTCGGATGGAAAGGTCAGGAGAAGAGCTGAAAAGTAATTCACGCTCGGTTTGTGTCGCCGTGAGGATAAAATCTCAGGGTAGGACCTGCGGGATGGGTGCAGCTGCCTTGACCCTTGGGTTGTGCGTGCTGGCTGGTGTCGCGGGGTGCTTGTGGTCAGAGTGGGGAGGCTCTTGGGCAGCGTGAGCTAATAATAATAATTTTATACTATAAAATAAGAAAAATGCTTGAAATAATAACATGGACCTGCTTGCAGGTGTGAGGTGGTGATGGGAGGAACATCTCCGTCACCACAGGCAGGGCGCAGAGGGACGTTGGCTGCAGCCAAGCCTCTGCTCGGTGGCACTGGGCTTGCAGCAAGCGATGTGGGGACCAGGTTTTCGCAGGCTGTGCTCCCAGTTTTGGCTGCTCTCCTGGTTCCACGGAGCTGGTGCAGGGGCCAGGCGGCCGCAGCGGTGGGCGAGGTGAGCTGAGGCGGGGAGACTCGCCGGCACGGCAGCGACTGAATGCAATAGGGAAGTTGGAAGGGGGGAAAAAAAAAAAAAAAAACAACCCAGCTGGATGGCAAATCCCCTGAAAATAATGGGAAGTGAAAACGGTGGGCAACATCTGGGTCCGGCTCTTGCACCGCTTCCACCAGGTGTGGCGGTTCAGCCGCGCGGTGCGATTCGGCTCCTCCGTCGGGTTCAGCGTCTCAGCGGACGGGCTGGGGAGCCTGGGGCTTGGTGCCGCAGCTTTGCCGGACTTTGCAGTCAGCCCTTGCCGGCTCCTTGTAGTGCAGGGATCGACCAAAGAGCACCGTAAATCCGCGGTTAATTGGGAGCATTGTGCCGGGGCAGGTTGAGGTGGCTGTTTGTCCTGGCTTACCCGTTACTTGGAGCTCGAAGCCCAGCCTCTCCCCTTCCGCCGGCTCGGGTTTGATTTAAACCAGGTCCGGCTACTGCAGGGACATGGCAGTTCTTTCTTGTCCGTGCCCATGGCACAGAGTAAAACCCTCCCAGGAACAGAATGATTGAATGGCAATTGCTGTCGGGAACTTAAAAGAGAAAGGCATCCCCAAAACCCGCTTCAAACTGGTCCTTGCCCCTGGATTTTCTGCTGAAGCCTCTGCTGACGTGCCAGCGACGTGAACCAGCGACGTGAACCAGCGGCCTGCAGATGAAGGGGGCCGTGTCCCGTCACAGAGCAGCTGACAGCCCTGCCAGGACGTGGGCACCAGCAGGGCTGGGGACGCCAGCCGCGGCGCGCTGCAGGTCCGCTCTTGCCCCTTCCCTCCAGCTGCCGCGTGGGGCTGGGGCTGCCGCGGTGAGCCGTGCCGTGCCGTGCTGTGCCGTGCGGATCTGCGGGACTGTGGAGTGTGGGCGCTGCTGCTGGGGGAGCAAATCCCCCTCACCGTTAAACCTCCACCTGTGGCCCCACTCGGGCACTTCGCTGGCAGCGTGCACAGCGTGGGCCGGGAGAGGCTGCTGGCACGAGGGCGGCTGCCACCGGGCCGAGTTCCACGTGGAGTCAGGACAGAGGGTCAACCAACAATTTATTTATTCATCTATTCGTTTAATGTGGTGTAACTCTAGAAACTTGGGATCTGGTCAGTTGAGACACCTTGTTTAAATTTCAACTATTTTTTTTTTAAAACCTCTTTTGAAAATCTGTACTGGTTAGCTGTCCCTGACATGTGTATTAACCACTGAAGTGCAATAAGTTTTCAACTGGAAAATGTTAAAACAAGGCTTTTGATTAACTTCCTATTTTTGGAACGGGCCAGGGAGTGCCAGGAGGCCCTGCAGAGCCTTTGCTTGGGATAAATTGGAGTTTCCTGGCTTTGAAAGCCATCAGCCTTAAAAAAAAAACAAACCAACAACTCCTGAGCAGCCCCGTGGGCAGCACGTCCCTGCCGCTGCTCCGGCAGTGCCGAAAGCACCAGTGTCCCGCGAGCATCGGCCGCCCGCGCGGGGGCTCCGTGGTCTGGCACTGGCAGTGCCGGGGGGACGCTGCGGGTGCCCCCCCAGCGGGGGCCGTCCCGCCCCGCCGGCCGCCTTTGATGCCGGTGAGTGGCAGGTCCATTGTGGCCCCTTTGTGCCTCCCTCGGTTCTCCCGGCCCGCACAAAACCTGCCATGGAAACCAAACCCAGCTGATGTCCCAGGAAACCCGGAGGCGCAATTAGGAAATGCAAATACGAATGCAAATTCCTTCATCGCCTTCAAGGCCCTGAAAAATCGTCCCTGGGCCACCGATGTCCCAGGGCCACCAGTGTCCCTGGCTGTGGGCATCGGGAGGGGGCCGGGGCAGGCAGCTCTGGGGGCAGTGCTGGCGGCCGCGAGGCACCTCGGGCTCTTCTCCCGTTTCCCCAGAGCTTCACCAGCATCCTGCAGCTGCCCCGTGCTCCTCGGCGGGAAGAATGGGGCGTTTCAGCCCGTGCGGAGCGGTGACTCATAGGTGACAATACGATATTGATATTTTTTTCCATCCCCTCTTCGTTGCCCAGCGACAAACAAACAAACAAGTGTCTTAAAATCCAAACTAACTCCGCTGCCGGAAGGGAGAACCCCTCGTGGCTTCCCAGCGCCGTGCTGCCATCTCCCCGGGGCGGCGGCGCAGGGTCCGTGCCGCGGGCTGGGTGCCGCGGGCTGGGTGCCGCGGGGTGCTGCCTCTCTGACCGGGAGCTTCTTGGCCCTGTGCCGCGGTGCTGGGCTCGGAGCTGCTGGGGCAGCGCCCACAGAGGGTTGGATGTATTTGGGACCGACCCCGGGAGCTGGCTCTTGTTGGCGTCGGTGGAAATCCCGCGGTGTGTTAGGCCGTGCACGGCATCGATGTCTTGTCCAGCTCCAGACCAGGTGAATTTTGTTGGCATTCGAAGGTGTCTTGCACACGGTGAGCTGCTTCCCTTGCCCTGAAAGAGTTCATCCCAGGCTGTACTGTGCTCTGCCGTCACCCAGCCGCGTTCCTGTGTCTCCTGGCACGTTTGCAGCAGGGCTTTGCCATGGCTGTTGGTGGGCAAGCAAACGGGGATGTCAGCACAGCTGTGATGGGACCCCAGGGGTAAATAATGAGGAACTGTGGGCAGTCTGCATAGCCTGTGTTTTGCCGGCATCCAGGAGTGAATGATGGCCTATCCCTCGGTTTCCCTGCCTATCCACACACAAATAACTCAAGGAAGTTGATGCTTCACATCTTCCATCTTCATTTCTTGGTGGCATTCATGAGCAGTGCACGTTGTGGCCCGTGCTCTGGTCCCCCATGTGTGCGTGGAGCGGGCAACAACGGGGCTGAAGGGGGTAGAGGGGCGTGGGGAAGCTGAGCAAGGAGGATGGTCTGAGATCTTCCCCTCCCTGGCAGGAGGCAGTAAGGTTTTCTTTTCCCCTCTGCTGGAGCAGCTGTGGCTGAGATCCGGGCAGACGAGGTCAGCATGTGGAGGGCATCACCCATCCTCGGCAGCAATAATCTGCGTGGGGAGCAGCAGCAGGGGCCTCCTGGTGTGCCTTGTCCTTTGTGCCCCAGTCTGAACCCAACCTGGGGCTGTACTGCTTCACAGCGAGCGTTTGGTGGTGGATTTTATTTTGCTGAGCTGCAGCCCCTCGCTCCTTTCCTATCCGCGGCTGAAGTGATGCACGGGACGTGCTCTGACCGAGCGTCCCCGTGAGTGGTGCCGTCCCGCTGGGACGCGGCCGCCTGCACGCCCTGCGCTTTCCCCCAGCCCCGGCCCACTGTAATTGCTGGAAAACGAGCTCCGGCTCCTGGAGGTGGTATTTCTTCCCTCTGCCTGACAGCTCGTCGATCCCTGCCCTCGCTCGCATCCCCGGGGCGGCGTGGGGCCTTGCTGCTGGCCTCGGCGTAGTAAAGCAGAGCTGTAACGGGGGAAAGCGGGCGGGCTGTCTCCAGAAAATGGAGCGTGGCACAACTGCCGGAGAAGTTACCGTGACGTTCAAGCTCCAAGCTGATTTTAGCATTTGACTCAGTTACGGAGTCAATTATAACTATATTTTTTTTCTACCACCCTGTTTTCAGGCGGCAGTGGAGCGCTGGCACGAGGGCAACCTTTGCAGGAGATCGGGAGATCGGCGGGAGCGCTGCGAGGTACCGCGTGCTGCCCGGGGGGCCCTGCCCTGCTCCCCCTTGCGCGTTCGGGGGCCGGGCTGGACGTGGGCGGCGAGGAAGCTGCCGTGGGGCTGTGTGGGGCTGCGGTGACGGGAGCCCGCTGATGGAGACGGGGCACCTGCGTGCCGGGGCTGTAGCACAGTGGCGGGGCAGGGGACGCCTGTGGGGACAGTTCCCTGGCTCCTCGTGCTTGGGAAGTGCTTGGGGTTGTCTCGGAGAGGGGATGTAGCGCTCTGGGGTGGCACGGGGGCTCACGGCCCCTCCGCACAGTGGACAGACAGACGGACAGCACAGCTGCAATGCAACGCTAATCCTCTCATGCTGATGGAGCATTTTGGCTTGTCCTAAACCGTTGCTTATAAAACCCTGGTTGCTTTTAACCTCCCTGGCTGATAAATGCAGCTGTCAGGCCAGCCCAAAGCAACTGGGACAGTACAGTGACAGAGTTGTGTGTGAATTAATTATGCAAACTTAAAAATAACAAAGTAGAAGTGAGACTGGGGCTTTGAGGAAGAACGTGCCCTAGTTTGGTGGCCAGGCAGAGCGTGCTGCTGGAGTGCACGGCCCATGCGTGGGGGCCGCGAGCAGAGCCGGGTCCCCTCGTCGCTGGGAGCTGGGGCTGTGCGCACGTGGGAGCCCACCGAGCCTGGAAAGGGACTGAAAGCTTATCTCAGCACTGGCCCGGCTTCCAGTCCAGGTTAGCATCCCACGTGATTTCAGTATCAAATCCTGATGTGCTGTGGTGGAGCAGAAGGAACGCAGTGAACGCGATACGCTTTCAAGGGCTTTTATCTCCCCCTCCGGCAGCCCCGGTGTGCCGGGAGATGCAGCAGCGATCCTCGCGGCGCGCTGGAAACCTTCCTGGTGCTTCTGCGGGAGAGGCCTGACGTATCGGCGTTAATTAAATATCCGTCCCTGGCGAGGTGTAGTGTTTCAAGCAGGTTCTCCTCTGCTGAGCAATGTCACCCAGCGCGAGGGAGAACAAAAGAACAGCGCAATTACAATGTGATGCCGTGTCCCAGGACAACGAGGGTACGGCAGCGCCCGAATTGTCAGCTCAGTGCTTTTGCAGGGTAGCTTCCATCAGCCATATGGCTTATTGACTCATAAAAAAGGGAACTCCTCCATTTGCAACTTAATTACTCCCTTTCTCCCCCCGGTGCTGGCTCCCAGCGATGCCGAGCTGGCAGTGCCGTGGGCTGAACAGGGCTGCGCCGGCTCCTGCCCTCGGCGTGCCAGCAGTGTGGGGCCGTCCCGGGCAGCGAGGGGTGGGCAGCTCACTGCAGGTGGCATCGGACAGGAGCCTTTTAGCTGGCTTCACGCCGTGCATCGCCGCTGTGCCTTGCGGCAAGGAGTGGGAAAGGCTGCTCGGGAGGGAGTTGGAGCCGGCGTGTTGGCTGGGGCTGCCTGGGAGGGCAGACCAGCAGCAGCCGGCCCGGCAGGCAGGGGCAGGACCTGTAGAGGAACGGTCACAAAAAGCAAAATCACAGAAAGGTGATGGCCTCAGATGCCTGCAGTTCTCTCGTTTTGTGCCAGGTTCTTCTTTTGTTAATTCTCTGCTCATCAAAATCTGCCTGTAGCTAAACCTCCGTCTGGAGCAGAGAACGCTCCTCAAGAAAAACCTTCACGAGCTTTCTTTGGACGTGGTGGAGCCGTGGTTCACGAGCGGTGTCCGGTGATGCGACGGGAATACAAATACGGGTAGCAGGCGCGGCGTCGGCCGCTCTTTGAAGCAGCTCGTTTTCTCGGCGCCGGGGTTTTGGGCTGCCTGCAGATCCAGGCGGCTGGGGACTCCTCGGCTGCGCTCCTCGAGCTGCAGAGGTGGCCGTGGAGGCACAGGACCTTCGCGTGGGTCCCCCGGCCGTGCCCTGGTGCGCGCCTGCACCGTCCACGCGGGTTTCGCCGTGCACGTGGCATGGAAACCCTGAGCCTTTCCTCTTCCTTGGCTGTGGTTTCAGTGACCTGAATGAACTGGTTGCAAGCAGCCTGCGTAGTGACCGCTTTTAAATCTTTTTACCAGATCCTAATGGACAGGGGCCTGTCCTGGTAAATAATTTACCATGCCCGTGAGTGAGAGTTTTACTCTACTCATTTTGTTTCCATAGAAACTTGTGCAGTCCTTCTGTTCCACGTAGCCTTCGGCGAATCAATGCTGCTTTTTTTTTTTTCCGTTGCACATTGAGCGATGGCCCTTAAATCCTGGAGGCCGCAGGACGGCAGCGGAGGCGCTGGTGGCCCTGCGGCACCTTGGTGCCGTGGCACTGGCGCCCGGTCAGACNTCCTTCTGCGCTCCTGCGCGGAGCAGCTTCAGGAATCGCTGACTGAAATCTGGAAGCTTACCGGAGCGCCCAGACTGCGGCAGGGGAAGCCCAGTCTGTTCCCAGTCCGTTCCCAGTGTGTTCCTGTTGCACAAGGAGCTGGCGGGACGCACCCTGCGCTGGCAGGGGAAGGGGCTGGCTCTGCTCAGGCTCTTTCTCCTTTTTCCCCTCCATCCTTAAATTTCTTTGACCCTTGGCCTAAAATGGCAAACTAGCATTTGTGAATCAGCCGTGCTAATTAGCGGGAGAGGCAGCGGTGTGTGCCCAGCCCTGCCCCCAGCGTGGATTAGCCCGCTGTGCCGTTGGGCGCTGGCTGACAGCATCTAATCCCCAGACTGCCCGGAGGTGACTCCACTGGCCCTGACCTCCTGGGTCCTGGCCCTGGCAGAGCCGAGCACCTTTGTCCGTGCAAGAATTTCTCTTTTACTCTCTGCAGCTTCCCAGTGCGTTTTTGTGCGCGGCCGGTGAGGGTTTGCGCTGAGCCAGGAGCACAAAGGGAGGAGAAGGGATAAGCGGCTCAGGGTGGGTTTGTGCGACATATGGCGCGAGGGCTTTGCGGGACGGGGGTGCCTGCAGCACGGCGTTGGCAGGGCCTCCGTGGGCTCTCCTGCCGCGGGGCTTGCACCGACGGTGCAGCAGTGAGCAGCACCAGAGCCCTTCAGGGACGGCTGGCGTCTTGTGCCGTGTATGGATGGGTAAACTGAGGCACCGAGAATGCCAGGCGTTTGACTCAGGGAAGGGCCCCTGGGCTGGGGCTCAGCACCAGCACCTCCGGGTGGGACCCCACAGGGGTGAGCAGCAGTGCGGGGCTGCGACTCCAGCCCAGAATTTACTTGATTGTTTTTCCTACGGTGTCCGTCCTGTGGTGGGCACCTTGTTCTGCTGGCCAGTGCACAGAGTGAAAACGCATGAAACGCATCGGCCACGGCTGCTGGGTCTGGAACAGCTTCACAGAGGGGCCAGGATTTCAGGAGAGCACCCGACACCCCGTTTCGCCCTGTCCCCCCCCCAGGGCCATCGCACCTCTCCCTCCTTCGTGTCCTGGGGCGGTCGCGTGTCAGGCAGGTGACGTCCCCCGGGTGCCGCCTCTGTGCCAACAGACACGTGGAGCAGCCCGACGGACGGCAGCCCACCTGCGGCATGCGGACATCCTGCGGGCGCCCCGCAGCCGCGCTTGCCAGGCTTGTGCTGGATTCGTGGGACAGATGGAGACGAGGGTCGCGGGCCGGTAACACGACGTGAGCACGGGCACCTCCGGGTGTTCCCCGGGGAAGCCGGGACGGGGCGCAGCGCTCAGCTGGTGCGGGAGCAGCCGAGGTCGCTGACGCCTTCTGTAGCAAAGCAAGCGGGAGAGAGACGCTGGTGATCCAGGTCACGGCCGCGCTGGCCTGCGGCTGGGCGCCCGGCTGTGCCGCGCGACCTGGGGCGCGTCCCCGCGCGGCGGCCACTTGTCCCCCCCTTCCCTGCTCCTGCCGGCAGCCTGTCAGCCCGCGTGCCCTCCTCGCGCGCGGCGCTCGCTTGCCGTAGCCATTTAAAACCAGCCCCAGCAGTACGCTGATTTTTCAGCTGGGACAAATGTGTTTTGATGTCAGCAGTGAAAGCTGGAGGAGGAAAGGTCACAGTTGTTCAGCCACCTTGCGGAATAACCTTATATCTGCCTCTCTGCTTTCGTCAGCCTTTTGCATCTGATTTATTACACGTTGACACAAGACGGATTTGAACAGAGATGCTTTTAAATCATACAAAGAGATGCTGGGTTACTTTAATCGCTCACACTTGCTTGACCTATTTTTTTTAATCCCTTCCTGGAAACCTTATTTCGTGTTTGAATTCCCTCAACTATTTTAGGAATGTCGTCCTACCAAGATCAAATTACCTTCAATGGAACCAGTGCAAGGCAGCCTCGCAAGGCAGGCAACTTTTTGATTAAGATCTAGTGCTGTCTCATTAATACAGGCTTAGTTTGGAAGGGGGGGGGGCTGTGGCATGGCAAACGTGTGACTAACGCCTGGGTTTCGCACAGGGAAACACCGAGCACCGGCGGTGGTCGGGGCGCGGGCGCTCCGGGACGGCTCTGCCCTGCGCCCGCTTCCTGCGCGGCCCAGGGGTTTCCTCCCCGGGGCCCGGGGGTGTCCCCACGTCTCTTGTTCACTGTGGCCGGGGAGCCCCTCTGCCGTCCCCCGCATCCCGCTGCCAGCGCGGGGTGCCTGAGGGGCCCGCAGGAGCTCTCACCCTGCCTCCCCCCGGCCGAGAGCAGCCGCGGTGCTTCGGCTGCGCCGAGTGGCTTTACGGGCCCGCCGGGCGCTGCGAGGGCTGACATCTGTCGGGTGCACAAAGGCCCCTCGTAAATCTGTCTGGAGGATGGCACGGCGCGATTCCTGGGGCTGGAATTCTGCAAAAGAAGGATATTTTCCTGAATTGGGTGGCCGAGGACACACAGTGCTGCTGTCCTCTGGCGGCTGCGGCTGCAATTGCTGAGCGGCCCCAGCCCACGGGTGATGAGCACCCACGGGCGCAGGTGCCTGTGGGGGCTTGGTTGCCCTTGGCCCAGGCTCAGGAAGAAAAGTGGTGCTGCAGTGGGGTACCCGCCAGGGCTGCCCCAGGGCTGGCCGCCTCCACCCCTGCCCCTCGGCACAGCGCGCGCACCCGTTCACCAAAATTGCCTTGCGGCTTTCCGCGGTCACCCCTCTGCTGCTCCTCTGGGCTGCTTTGAGCCTTGCTCTCAGAGCCGACGGGAATTTCATTTTGCAGAGAGGTACATGCTGCACAGGTTTTCACGCAAGGCTTATTACTGCCTTTTTTTTTTTTTTCTTTTTCCCCTGATTGCTTTTTACTTTTTTGAAAAGGGCTTAAACCCAGCCATTTTAATGCGTGGTAGAACAAGTATTAAAGGGGATCCTCATGTGCTTACTTGTTTCTGTGTGAAAGGATTTGATTGCAGGCAGCTTCCCCGGGCTGCGGAGCTGGAGGTGTGCATGCATGTGCTGCTGAGGCAAACAGAAAGGTGACGGAGGAGATTTTGGAAAGACTTAATACAGCCACATCCTGCATGTCCTCGGTGCGTGCTCTGAATTTCAATTTGCTGGTAGACACTACTGTAATTTTTGTTCCCGATCATTTACTTTTCATCCTGATTTTAATCCTATTACGGTCACTGCCTGGCAGACACCTACAGCCACCGAGCAGTTGTGTTCCCGAGCTTCTCGTTCCTTTTCAGTGAAGTTGCTTTGAAGGGGCCCGGCTGAAGCATTAGTTTTTGGTTTAACATGTCCAGTTTGAGTCTTCCTCTGAGAGTTTTCCCTCCAGAGCTTTGAGTGCTGTCGGCCCTTTTCTCTAAGTAATCCCATGCACAGAAATGGGTTCAGCACTGCTTTGTCTTTTCGAGCAATACTGCTTTGCAGCAGCGCTGCGGCACAGCTCTGGGTGCCGTGCCCAGGGATGCTCTGTGGAGAGCTCGGAGCGCGATGCCGGGGGACGAGGTGTGAGTCCAGCTTGCCCGCTCCACCCTCGCTGCAGGAGCGGCTTTGCAAGCTCATACCTTGGGAATGAAGCCCTGCCTTGGGGTAAAGCGTGCCTTTGGCCAGACAGTGTCAGATCTTGGGATGCAATAGCCTGCTTTAATTTATTTATTCAAGCAAACGCGAGGGGGTGCTCCTTGAACTGGGAAGCGCCTCGCCATCCGCGGTGCCCCCATGACGCCTCTGGCACAGCCGGATCCGGTGCTGCCAACCCCAAGGGAGCAGATGAACACGTATTGCTCAGTCAAGGAAATAATTTGCCAGTTTCTGAACCATGCCAGACATCGTGTGAGGGGCAGGAGGGGGAGTAAAGAGTGAATTTTCCCAACTCCCCGCCTGCAGGTCTGGGGCACGCTGCCATCAGCCCCAGGCAGTTACAGGTCTGGGCTCGCTGCTGGCTCCGCTGATAAGCGATGGGTGCCGGGGCGAGCGGGTAAGCCAGCACTGGGGCAGTAACAAGCACTCGATGCTGTGCCCCCATCCTGTCTGCATGCGGGACGGTTGCAGGTCCGGAGTGTTCACCTATGAATACAGCATGGCAATAGCAGGGGAAAAAGGGCTGGCCTCGTTCAGCCGTGTTTAAGCAACCCCATCTGTTGTCTGAGCTGCGGCAGACACTTGGGAAGAGAATATTTATTCTCCTTCGCATTGGTGCCAAGGCTTTTCCTTGAGTTGCGAGGGCTGTGAGCAATCGGTCCCACTGCTTTTACAGCTGTTGGCTTCTTTGCCAGGGCTGCTTTCCTCGCAGAGATGAGCAACTGTTGTTCCCAGCATGAAATTACCAGATTGACCAAGCCCTGGGATTATCCAGCTGCTCCTCTGTGCCGGTCCTGGGTGCCTGGGAGCAGAGCAGCCGGAGGCCGCGGGTGCACCATCGGCACAGCCTCCGCCGCGGCCCGTCCTGTTCGCACCGCGGTTGCAGCCTCTCGGGGTGAGCCTGTGGGCGGCAGCAGGGCAGACCGGTGCTAGAAGTCCGTTCCGCAAGGTGTTGCGTGCCCCGGGCTCTGCAAAATGAGCTTTGTGAGGGCAGCGCAGCCCGCGGGTGGCACGGAGGCTGCGCAGCTCCTCTGCTGCCCGGCCAGCGTCACAAAGAGTTTCTCTGTGGCTGCCGAGGTCTCGCTCTTGGCTCCGGCTCGGACGAGCATGGGTTCAGGCTGTGTGAGCTGGCAGTGGCACGGGCAGGGGCAGAGGCCGGGTGCCCCGGCGGGACGCAGCGCTCTGGGGCGGCTGCTGGCTCCCCGCGGGATGGGGACGTGCTCGCAGCACTCGCAAAAGCCTTGGAGCGCCTCGTGCGGTGGGCGCAGCACAAGGGTGAAGGATTGCGTCTGCACCAGGGGTTGCCGGAATGAATAAAAGCGTCCAGGGTCCTTTCTGTGTAATGCCAGAGCAAGAAACGGCTTGGGGAGCTCGGGGGGCCTGTGGGGCTTCCCCCGCCCAGCCGTGCACCAAGCACGGTGGTGTTCTCGCCTGGGGTAGCGGCTGGCTGCCAGCTTTCTCCCTTCCTTTTTGGGCAATCTGAAGGATTTTGCTTTTCCTGGCGTCTTCCCAGCCCCTCACTGACATCACTGAACCACCGGCCAGCAGCGCCCAGCCTCTTCCCTGCGGTGGCGGCGCGGGGATCCCGCTTGCCTTGCTCCAGGTTTTAACTCGTGCCGGTGTAGTGGTTTGCATTTCTCTCGGTTATCAGCAGGACATTTAAAAATGGGTTTTAAAAACTGCGTTTGCAGCCTTTCCCCGCTGCTGGCTGTGCCGCAGGGTGTTTGGGGCGAGCGGCCCAGCCCCGCCGCGTGCCGGGGGCACTGCCGGTGCCTCGCTTTTGCAAAGCTGTGCGTGCGAGCGCCGGCACCCATCAGAGGCGGCGGCCCTGAGCCGCGCGGCCGTGACTCAGATGTCAGGGGCTTGGGAGCGTCTTCGCAGTGCAGTCCCTCAGTGTTGTTTAAAGCCAGATGTGCAGCAGAGCCTTTTTGGCATACAAATGTCTTGTCCCCATCCCTAATTTTTTTCATCTTATGACCAGAAGCTTTCAATTATTCAGCAGGCTGCTGCTCTCAGTCACGCTATCTGGCATGGGCTGTAATCTAAACGAGTTTTCCAAAACCTGATGTCTCCCTGACTAACACCTTCAACGGAAAAGAGGCATCTGCAGCAGGATGAGATGAGCCTTTCCCCAGCAGGGCAGAGGGATTTCCGCACCCGGCTGGTGTTGGTGGCTGGGGCCTTTGGCTCCCAGCGAACGGGACTTCCCAGCCCTCGTGGTTGCAGAGAAGACCTTGAATACCCACTCAGAGGTCAAACGATGGGAGACGAATACCCCCAACCACAGGCACTTATTGTTGCTTTATACATCTTAGGATTTTTAAATAGATTTGGGGATTTTTAAGCACATTTCCTGATTTTGGGGCCTGATTTTATTATCTGACGTTTGAGTGCGATTAGATCAGCAAAGACATACTAGTTCTCTGCAGAAGCTGTCATCAGCCCCAGGTTTTTGCTTGGATCCTGTGTGTGTTTGTGGTGTATCCTTTATG
This sequence comes from Chauna torquata, assembly GCA_013399475.1. Taxonomy (NCBI): domain Eukaryota; kingdom Metazoa; phylum Chordata; class Aves; order Anseriformes; family Anhimidae; genus Chauna; species Chauna torquata. The sequence continues at coordinate 32,267 of VXAL01015331.1, forward strand.
ATCTGTGTTCCCCTAGATGTCTGGGCTCTGAACCTGTCCTCTTTGAGTGGCTGAACCCTGAAGGAGCGTGTGTACCCTGTGAGTGTGTTATAACTCGGTTTAACGTGTGACTAAACCAGACATGCAATATTGCAATTAAAATATTATACCAGAGGTGCGAACAACGCTGGCTTTTCGCTATGAATGAATCATGACAGCAGAGAAGGAACCAAGAAGCAATATTGTATTAATTGACTCCAGCAGATTTATTTGTCATCAGTGAATAGAGCTGGGCAGGGCAATCGTAACCGTTCCTGCCCCGCTCATGTTACGCTGCTCCACACCTCGCTCCTCGCAGGCACGAGCAAACCCGGCCAGACGAGACGGATGGGACGGAGACGGTTCAGAGCCAAGTGATCTCTTCAAATGCATTTTCTTATTGAGTGCAGAGCAAATGGTGTGTTTCCAGCGTTCAGAAATGGCTCCTCGCGAGCCTTTCTGCTCCCTCTCTGCTGGTCCCGTCCCGTGCTGGTGTTTGCCGGGGGCTGCAAACACATCCAGCGTCGCAGAAGGCGAGGGAGGGGCAGCGGGGCATGCAGGTGAAGCAGGAAACACTTCCCCTGTAGGTATCAGCGGTTCCTTTCCTCTTGGTGCTCAACTGGAACAAGGCTGTGCCTTGGAAAGAAAAAGGGGTTTAACCAGGACTGCAAAAATACATGTTTTCCCAGAGCTCGTTTCCCAGGTTTTGCAAGCGTGCTTCTGCAGAGTGTCCCAGGCCGCTGGTGGATGCGGCTCCGAGCAGCGCCGGGCCGGGCGAGGCTGGGGGACCCGGCTTTCACGTGTAGTGTGGCCTTGGTAAGGGCACGGGAGAGCCCGGGTGACCTTCAGAGGTGGCTGCTCTGCTTAATGGTTTTGAATCTGATTATACAGTGTTTCACTAAGAAATGTGCTTCGCACATTCTTCTCAATTAAATACAATTTTAGGGACAGTTATCTTGAGCTCTCCGCCTGCCACTTGGGAAAAAGCCTTTGAAAATGATATTATGAATCAGAAGTGTTCCTGGGGTAATTCTTTTTAAACAGTGGAGTTAATCCAGAACTGAATTTGGCCCTGCATTTCCAAATGAGAAGCAGTAGCTGTATAATCTGTTTATGGTTTTAAAGTGAATGTTAATCTTGGATTTGGTGGCTTTTCCCAAGGGTTGATTTGCTGTGCTGCAAAGTGTTTTAGCCCCCTGCACTGAAATGACTCCATTTTTTATTTCAAAGAGAGATTTCACTGTTTTTATAAATAAATGTCAAACCTGGAAATGTTACATCTGTGGAGCCCTCTGCAGTGGAAACAATGCCATTTTTCTTACCTTGCAGCACTTGCATTTTGGTTGTACAGCACCTGGCACAGCGAATCTGAGCTCCTGGCTGCCATCCCTGGCGCGGTGACGTGCTGATCGCACAAGGACGCAGTTGAATAGATTGAATTTAATTGAATTTCCCCCATTGAGACAGGAGATCTCGCTGTGCCTCTGGGCACTTTGTTCACACCTGCAGTGCTCTCCTTGGTCGTGAGCACAGCCCCTGTCTGCAGCTTCCCAGCCATGCATAAGGGCGTAGACGATGCTCATGCTGTTGGTTGAGCAAGTAAGTCAGAGCCACAAAAGGAAGAAGTTAAAAATCCCACTCCTCCCACCAAAAGAAAGCAAAACCCCCTAGAAGGGGGGATTTCTGAGACCGGCTTTAGATGAAGGTGTTACCAGAAACGTGCCTTGTGCACAAGTACAGCTGCTGGTCCTGGCAAGGACGGAGCTCAAAGCTGCCCCCCTCCCAGACACCTGGGGTCTCTCGGCTCTACGGAGGTGACTTCTGTGACTTTTCTCCCCTCTGCCCCGCAGGTGGGAGGATGCTGCAGCGCACCGGGGGCTGACGCGCGGTGCTCCGGCCGCGGGGAGCGGTGCCCCCGCCGCCCACCCATGCTCCCCACCAGCAGCTGGGGCAGCGCCCCGTGACGAGCAGCCGCAGGCGCCCGCCTTGCCGGGAGCGGGACCAGGACCATCGCCACCTCACCGGCTGCCCCACCATGACGAGCCTCTTCCGGCGCAGCAGCAGCAACGGCGGCTCGCGCGGCAGCTCCTCCGCGCAGGAGCTCAACAACAGCCGCCCCGCCAGGCAGGTCCGCCGGCTGGAGTTCAACCAGGCCATGGAGGACTTCAAGACCATGTTCCCCAACATGGACTATGACATTATCGAGTGCGTTTTGAGGGCCAACAATGGTGCCGTGGATGCCACCATCGACCAGCTCCTGCAGATGAACTTGGACAGCAGCGGCTGCGACGACAGCTCAGACTCGGAGGACAGCATCCCCCCCGAGGTACCCCCGCAGCCGGCTCATCGCAAGCAGGCGGTTCGGTCTCATTCTGCCTTCTTTCTGCCACCTGCAAAATTGATATTAACCCAGCAGGCGGGGATGTGGGGGTAAGGGAAAGGCAGCGGAGCTGGTGTCCTCGCAGGACAGGCCTGCAGCTGCAGTTCGCCAGCTCAGGGAAGCCAGACCCACGGCAGCGCCCTTGGGGGCTGCTGGCCCCAGAGGCGTGGGATGCCTGGGTGTGGGTGCCACACGGCCACCCCAGGCCGGCAGACATTCCAACACCCAATTTGGCTGATTTGTAGCATGCAGGCTGGTTGGTTTGCCTCGGGCAGTGCTTGAGGCTTGAGCCAAACCACTTTCCTCCCTCCCTTCTTCCCCAAAACCAACAGAAAGCCTTTTGCTGCTGTCAGAGGAGCCCCTAAGGTGCCAAAATGCAGTGCCTTGTCCCTGGAGAGCAGAAACCCCAAAACCACCCCGTGCAGGGGGGCAGAGCCGGGACATTTGCCCCTGTCCTCTGTGCAGCGGCACTGAGATGGTCCCAGTCCCCAGCGGGGAGCGGTGCCCCTGCTCGCTCTCACCCCATCCTTCTCGCCCTCCAGATCCTGGAGCGGACCCTGGAGCCGGACAGTTCGGACGAGGAGCCGCCCCCCGTGTACTCCCCCCCCGCCTACGAGAGCCAGGCGTTCGGCAGCCGCTGCCCCCGCGCGCCGCCCACCCCGCCGCCCAGGTGAGCGCCAGCCCCTCGCTGCCGGCACAGGACCCTGCGTGGGGGGGGTTTGCCACACATGAGCCCCGGCACGAGGTGTCTGGTGTCGGTTTGTTAGGACTTGATGAGACGAAGCCAAGGGGATGAATGAAGCTCACAGCTGGCTAAAAAATGGCTGCGAGGCCCTAAAACATGAACAGCTGAGGGGCCCGGAGAACCGCTCTTGGAGTGAGTGGAATGGCAAAAATCAGCTCCTGGGGGCAGGCAGCGCTTCGCTGCCTCTTGAAAACACCAGGTGCTGCACGACTGGGGCCCAGCACCTCTTATCTTTTGGCATGGGGAGCCCTCGTGTCTGCACCGCAGCGGGGACGGGCGGCAGAGCCGTGGCTGCGGGACGGCAGCGTCTGAGCGCGGCTGCCGGGCCGGTGCCGCTGGGCTTGCTGCCGCTGCGTCGGGTCGCTGAGCCCCGTGGCCGCAGCCCTTCCCTGGCAGCGCCTGCCGCAACCGTAGCCTGGTAGGAAAGCACACGCCACTGCCCTTGCCGCCTCTCTGTGCCAGTTCCCCTGCAGAAGATGGCACTGCTGGTTGTGCAGGCTGGTTTTGGTATCTGGGGAGAGAAGTTCATAAGCAAAATCCTGCAGTGCTGGAGCTCCCACGTTGCTGTTTTGCAGGCGTCTGAGCCAAACAGGGAGAAGGAAAATCCAGCCTGCACAATTGTGGAGCAAGGCTTGAAAAGCAACTCCCAAAGATTTCAAACTCGCTAGGAAGGCTTTTCACTCTCCTAAGCTCATGCTAACGTGGGTTTGGGGAGGCACGATGAGATCTCCCAGTGCCCAGGACAAGCCCGTGGAGCTGGGCAGGAGGCTGCCGGCACAGAGCCCCACGCCCTGCTATTCCAGCGGCCGTGGGGGTTCCCTCCGGCCGAAGGGTGCTGTCTGTGCTTGCCTGCAGGACGGACGTGCCGGGGCCCGGCAGCGCCCAGGCGCCCGGCCGCTACAGGAACTGGAACCCGCCGCTCCTGGGCAGCCTCCCCGAGGACTTCCTGCGCATCCTGCCCCAGCAGGCCGCCCGCGCCCAGGTGAGGGCCCCAGCGCGCCCCGGCCCTGAGCCACCCGCAGCTCTGACGGCGCGTACCGGGCGCAGGCGGAACCGAAAGCCATAGATCACTTCTGTTTCGGGTGAGACTGAAGTCAGCGAGGTGTGAAAGAGGAAACTTCCAGCGAGGCTTTGTGGCGGCTGCTTGCCATTAGTTAGTGGTTAGTGCCAGAAATACCGCTTGCAATAAGCACTTAATATTTTAAATTATTTGAAAGTCTGACCTGCTGCCCTGGTGACAAACACCAGGATGAGCAAATGGTCTTGGGCAGAGCAGCATGGCCGGAGCTCTCAGGGGCTGTTGTGGTGTGCGTTGGGTGCAAAATCTTGTGCAAACCAGAGGATTTCACCGTAGGAAGTCAGAGTCCCCGTACGCTTCATGGAGGTTTTGGAGCCACATGGCTTGTCATTGCGGCACCTTTCTGCCTGCAACGGGGCAGGCACCGGCAGCATCCCGTGGGGAGCGAGCACAGCCCCAGCGCAGCCCCACTGGGCACCAGCTCGGCTCCGGCTGCTCCATATCCCCCGGGCATCCCTCAGCCCCTTCGCACCCCTGCAAGCAGGACCAGCACCCCCCCAGCGTGGCAAGGACCTGGGGAGGGCTGCAGATGCCCTTCCCTCCCATGCATTGGCTCTTCCCTCCCTTTTTGGCTCCAAAGGCAGCCTGCCACGTTTCCATAAATAATTGCCCTGGAAGTTGAGCTTCTCAGGCTATATTACCTTTCTGGGAATAGGAACATGCCAATTCATTTGGGCTCAAGGGGAGGAGAGGAGCAGCTGCCCTTTTCTTTCCCTGGTAATTGTGTGCTTTTGCTTTTTATGGCACTCTGAGAGCAGTTACAAATCAGATAAATATTGTAGGCAAGGGTGAGATGGCTACTGTACAGCATGGCTCTGCTCCTCTCTGTGTGCAAACACACTGGGAACCAGGGAGGGTGAGAGAGGGTGTGAGTGCAGAGGCATTCGTCAGTGGGAAATTGCAGTCTCTGCCTTTTAGACGGGGGAAACAAAAGCAGTGATGCTGGCTGCAACACCCTCCTCCCTCAGCGCGATGCCAGGATCTGTCTTGGTTCAACCCCGTGTACTTAAATTAAAAATATTTGTGAGTATGCTCTGAAAACAAGCTCCTCCAGAGGGACAGCGGTTCCTTGTGCCATGCTGATTCCCAGATCAAGGAGTATCTGCTCCCTTGCAGGAATGTCGTCCCCCCGACTCTGCCCAGTTCCTCCTGCCTGTGGGCAGATGCGGGGGTGCCCAGTGCCCCCTTCACCCTGGCTGGGGGGTGCCCCTCCAGGTGGGGCTGTCGAAGCAGGGTGCTGCGTGTGGGAGGGCAGGACCCACTGGTAACAGACTGGGGCAGCCGGCGTGCAGGGCCAGGTACCATGGCCATGGACCAACCTCTGCCCGTGTTTGCCTCCTGCCCAGGGCTCCCCAGGCTGCCGGCAGCCTGCACCGCAGGGACTCGGCCCGCGGGGCCAGGGCTCCCTGGAGCAGGAGAGGAAGTGGAAGCAGTACCTGGAGGACGAGCGGATCGCGCTCTTCTTGCAGAACGAGGAGTTCATGAAGGAGCTACAGAGGAACCGGGATTTCCTCCTTGCCCTGGAGAGAGGTGAGAAGCACCTTTGGAAACTTCTGTCTGCTTTTCGGGCACGTGCCGCCCTCTGGGACACTGGTCCTACTGTGGTGGCATGGCTGGTGACGAAGCAGAGGTAGTGCAGGATGTGGTCAGGCCTGACCTCCTGCCCACCTCTGCCATGCCTCCAGCAAAGCCCGGCAAGTCTGTAGCAAGGAGCCCTGGAAATGTCCTCCAGGCCCAACCCAGGGAGATGGCCAGCATGGTTTTACCAGGATTGTTCCTTCCCTGTCACCATGCACCTTCCTGCTGCCTCCCACTTGTGTGACGTGGGGGAAGGTCACCCATGGCTGGAGGCAGGGCAGCTGGGACATGGGAGCCCCCGCGGGTCCCCAGCCTGGGCTTGCAGTGCTCGCCCGGCACCACAGGGAGGGCTGGAAGGTGTCGGTGGTTTTGCTGCTGTTGAGCAAAGAGCTGCTCTTGCCCTTCCTCCCACTGCTGCTGGCTCTGAGTGGCCACGGCCGTCTCCGTCAGAGGTCTCGCTCGTGGTTTGCAGAGCTCAGCGCAGTGCCGTCACTGCCAGCCCTGTCCCCATCTGCCACAGCTGGAAAACCACCCGTGCGCTCGGCGGGCGCTCGCTTCCTTTGCTGCGGCAAGAGGAGCGCTCCCATCTGCTGGTGTGGGCTCCCACCAAAGTGCTTGTGGTCGCCGTGCTAAAGTGAAGGGCAATTCAGCGCAGAGGCGGTGACAGCACTGGGTGAGAGGCTGCCTACCGGGCTCCCACTGCTCCAAGCGTGCCCTGGAGTGTGACAGAGGATGGGATCATGTCCTCAGGGAGAAGCACAGCTCCGGAGAGGTTTTGTAGCTTTTTGGTAGATCATTTCTATCCAGAGCATGGCACAACTTGTACAGCTGCAGGATGTGCCCTGGGAGGAGGCATCTCTGTGTTGCCCTTGTGGCTGCAGCCTGGCTGTGCAGAAGCTCCCTTGCTGGGCTGGTTTAGGCCGTTTCTGCGGTGGCTGAACTGCTGCAGGATGCCAGGAAGCCATGCCCGAGCTCCCTGCCAGGCTGTCAGCCCATCCCTTTGCAGCCATGGGGACCGTGAATGCAGCAGGCGTTCAGGGGAAAGGAGCATGGAGCTGTGTGTGGTGCCTTGCAGGTCTGACCAAGTGGGCCTCTGGGTTTTTTGTTTTTCAGATCGATTGAAATATGAGTCAAAAAAATCCAAGTCGACCAGTGTTGCTGTCAGCAACGATTTTGGTTTCTCCTCTGTAATACCAGGTAATTTCAAGATGCACAAGAGCGTCACCTCTCATCAGCTGGACACCCCGCAGCTCTGCCCGACGGGCCGTGCGGGGCCGTGCCGTTGCCCTCCAACGTGGCTGCGGGGGGAGGAAACCGGCTGGTCCCTCCCTGCTGCGCAGAACCCCCAGAGAGCGCGGGAGAGGGGAGGGTGGGTGATGGAGACGGTGCTGGTGCCCTCCCTGGACTCCCCCTGCCCTCTCTGCGCAGAGGTGCTCCTGCGTCCTGCCTCCATCCATCCTCTGCGGTAGGAGCTGGGATCCACTCCCCGGGGTGACAAAGCCTGCCCTTGTCTTGATCGGAGTGGAGGATTGCGCCTGGGAGGCATAATGACTGTTCCTGAGTAATCCTGATTAACCTCAGCAGCAGGGCAGCTGCCTGGGGACAGAATTAGCACTGGTGTCTGTCGATGTCTCCGAGCGGGGCCAGGGGGCAGGCGAGATGTAGCTGAGTTGAGGTCTCAGCACCCAGGGTCTCTGCGCCCCAGATCTCAGGGATTTTGCAGCAGAGGGTCCTCATCCGGAGCCAGCCCTCAGCGTGCAGTGACCTCGACCGGCGCGCTCTTGCTCAGCTCCGCCTGTGGCAGGACTGCACTTCGTGAGCGCTGGAACTGGGTCATGGAAATGATTTATCTCAAGTCCCCTCCGGCCGTGCACTGCCGGTGACCAGATGTTTGCCTTCCAGGTGACGTAGCCCCCTCTGTAACCAGCGAGGCCGGCAGTGCCGTGTCTGATGATGCCTTATTCAGAGACAAATTGAAACACATGGGAAAATGTGAGTTGGTTTCCAGGCTCCGTGCTGGCAGCGGGAAGGCCGCGAGGGGCTGGAGGGGTGGTGGGCAGGAGGCAGAGCCAGCAGGAGTGCTTGGCGCTCGCCCGGCCGCTGCAGCACTTCACCGCTCACGCAGTGTGTCTGTGGGTGCAGACACGCTTCTGCTGGCATGCATGCATGTGGGTTTCTCGTCACCTCTCGTGGCAGGTTGGCACAGGTGTCCCCATCACCCCGCGAGTCACATGCCCGGCTGGCACATGGGCGTGCAAGGCACAGGCCATTGCACGCTGCGGTGGTGTGTTGCGTTACGATGGTGCTCAGCCCTGGCAGTAGCACTTTGGGGTTAAGTTTCCATCTGCGTTTTGCACTTCTGGGTTTGTGCATCCTCTGCCCTGCAGCGTGCTTTCTTCTGGCCCTCACCAGCGACAGGGAGCTGCTGTGCCCTGTGCCACACGGGAGACTGGGTCTTTATGTCCCAGCTCTGCACTGTCTGTCTGTCCTCAGTGCACGTATATTTTGTGGTGTGTGTCGATGATGCAGGTGGTGTTGGGAAATAGGGGAATTTCTGGGCAGTGTTTGTGTGAATCCTGGAAGAAGCAGCAGAGGGGATTGCTGTAAGTCTCCCTGTTCCAACCCTTTCCTCTTAGCCAGTCACAGTCTGCTTCTCCCATCACAAAACAGACCAAGTTCTTTGGGTAGCTTGACTCAGAATGCAGCTAGCTGAGACCCACTGGGGAGGTCTGGGTTAGTCATGGGTAGGGAATGCCGCAAAAATCCCAGTGAAAGGGTAAGGACGTCAGCACCTCCTGCCCGGGACCAGTTGTATCCCCGCTGGTGGCAGGACCTGGCTCTCGGTGCCTGGCAGCACTGCGCAGCCCCGCTGTTTCCAGGGCCTCCGCAGCGGCTGCGCCTGGCACGGGTGGCTCTCGCCCCGCGGGGGTGGCCGTGGCCGTCTCCTCCCCACCACCCGTGGCAGCTCTGGGGAGGGTTTTGGAGTGAGACCCTCACCCAGCTGCTTCTTTCCAGCAACGCGCAAGAAGCTGTTTGAACTTGCCAGAGCCTTCTCTGAGAAGACGAAGATGAGGAAGTCAAAAAGAAAACACTTGTTGAAGCACCAAGTGTATCCTAAAAGGGGCTCGTTGCCATCTGGCCCCAGTAGCTGGGGACTGCTGGGGGGACGCGGGGTGCGGGCTGGGTGAGCAGCCTCACTCGGGTGGTCCCAGGGACTCTGTGAGGCTGTGGTCCGGAGAGGAGCCTCCCCAGCTGCCTCCCACGGCTGGGCTGTGGGCTGTGAAGGGTCGCTTGTGGTGCTGTGGCCACGTCCTGGCCCCACGATTGGTTTTCCTTAGCAGAGGGTGCAGGCTGGGGACAGCGGCTTCCACAGCAAATCTTCTCGACGACGTCGAAGGACACTCGTGCGGTAAGAAGCGCCGTGCCACGCCGTACGCGCTGGGCTGAGCCCAGCAGGCTGGGGACCTGCAGTGCCCGGCCCCATCCTGCCCCACACCATCACCCTGCTGGAGCAGGATCCTGTTGGGTCCGTGCCGGGGGCATGGCCACCCGTGCACCGGGCTCGCCCTCAGCACCACGTGGCTCTCCAGTGAGCACGTGCTTGTCGGGGGGGCTGGGGACAGGCATCTCCTCTTCTGGAGAGCCTCGGGGGTTGCAGCCGGGCTGTGCATAGCCCAGGGCATCATCCCAGCAAACCTGTCAGCAGCCTGATTCACACTGAGGTGGCTCCTGGCACTGGGTTTTGTGCCAGCCCTGACCACCAGAGCTGGCTCAGGTGTGACTGCGTGGCAGAAATGCCTCCGTGGGCCAAAACCTCCTTCCAGCTTTCCCAGGCGTGTTCTGGCAGAATCTCTGCATCCCAATCCCTGGGTATTTTCTGGCCGAGTGAGGAAATCCCTGCCCCAGGGCAGGGACCGGGCTGCCTCCTCGCTGCAGCACCTCGCTGGTGCTGGGACGCAGCGCGGCACGGAGCGGCTGCAGTCCCTGACAGCGCCTGTCTGCCTGTGCCTTTCAGATTAAAAATTCCAAGCGCGGAGGCAGCAGCTCCAGGAGGAGGAGGAGACGCCGAAGGAAGGGCAGTAAACGGTGAGAGGCACTTGGGGATGAACGCTTTTCGGTGAGCGTGCAAGCAGCCCCCGGTGCTCTGGTTTGGGTCTGGAGCACGTCGGGGTGTGGGCAAGCCCCACCAGCGGCTGCGGGTTCTGCAGCTGGTGACAGCCCCGGGCGCTGTGACAGGCCGGTGCTGGTGCTGGCCATGGTGCGGCTGAGGCTGAGCACACGCTGTTCTCCTTTCCTCCCCGTCTCCTCCCCTCCAGGTCCCAGCACTGGGGTTTATTGCTGGCACAGAACATGTAAAAGTCTTTAGAAGAAGATGGCTGAAAAACGTAAAAAAAAAAAACCAAAACCACCCACCGACAAATAACACAGTTTTTTGGCTGTTCCCCCTCTGCTGTTGTACTCCTCTGAAGTACAAGTATTGAAGTGAGGCACAAAGTTTTCTTACCAGTGGTTTGAAAACAACTTCTCCTATCTAGCAAATCAGCCAAAAAAACAAAAAGGAAAAAGAGCCGGCAGCTGATCTGAGCTGCTGCAGTGGAGCTGGTGGATCTCAGACTCAGGGAGGAGCAGCCGTCCCTCCTGCTCGCTCGATCCAAGCGGCGTTGCAAGGAGAGTGAAAATCAGTTGTACTAATGAGGATGCATTCAAATGTGGGGATCTGCTTGGCTGGAGTATTCCTCAACATATCTCTGTAGCGATCTGATGTAACTTTACTCTGCGCACGCAGGAAAAGAAAACACATGAGAAAGAGAACCTAAAAATCATTGTCTACTATTGCTAGCAGTAATAAGCAGAGATTCAGATCAGGTAATAGTCAAATAATATAAATTGTTTATAAAAGGAAAGGCCTTCTTTTCCGAGGCATTTCACTTTGAATTAAACCTTTGCCTTTGGCATTGCTCAAACTGCCTTGAAGTCGGACCCTCGCTGGCCGCGGCGTGGCCGGCTCCCTGTGCCCGAGCTCCCTGTGCCTGCCCGGCGCGGGGCAGCACCAAGGGCTGGATTTCGCATCGGTTTAACGCTCGCGGCTGAACCAGAGCGCATCCCGTCAGGTGCGGCGTGCCGGTGGTGCTCTCTGGGTGCCGGGCAGGGCACTCGGCGGGTCCGGGGACATCACCTGCTGTAGGTAAGATGCAGATTTAGGGTGGAAGCCCGAGCTGGGGCATTTGCAGCTGGGGCTGGCGGAGATGTTTTCGGCGTGGAGTGTTTGCACAAGGGCTTGTATGAGCTGGTGCAGGGCCAGGGCTCCGGGTGGCAGGAGAGCTCCCTTCCCCGGGGTCTCGTTTTACCCGAGGAGGGCAGGGGCAGCCGGGAGGCAGCGCTTGAATCACTGCAGCATTCAGAGATGCTGTCAGGCTAAAAATAATTACGTAAACAAATTCCTTCCCTGTGTAAGTAATGAGTGACGAGCATTAAGTCAGAAATCGCTCCTGCCAGCACATTTTCTTCTCCTTTATCGGCATAATCTGTTTACTGCTTAATTCAGGAGGTGGCTGTAGATGTGCCTGTTTCACTTTCTGGCTCCTGTGAACCAGCACGAATGTTGCAAGATTTGAGCTGCGAAGGTGGCAGACGCAGGAACCCCAGCCATCAGACACACACGCAACTGTTGTCCCTGCCTCTCCGCGGGGTTTGGTAACAAAAGCCCACATTGCAGGCTCTGGCTCCCGACAGGCTCCTTTTCAAATCCTCCCCGGAGCCCGCATGCCTTTGAAGCGGATGCCAAGATTTTTTCCCCGCAAGCGGCGCAGCCGATGCACCTGCTGAGCGCCGCTGCCCTCGCCCCCGCAGCGCCGCGCTTTGCCGCCCCGATGCCGTCCTTGCTGCGGGGCCGGGGCAGCGCTGGGGGGCACGG
>VXAL01015333.1:10904-24836 GCA_013399475.1 Chauna torquata
GAGAGGTCCTGCCCTTCGTAGGAGACGGGCGTGCCTAAAGGGGACAGCCTCTTGCCAGGTCAGGGAGCTCCCCCCCGCCCTCCTCCCTTCCCCTCCCCTGCCCCGGGGGCGCGGGACAGACCCCCCCCAGCCACAAACCAGACACAGGACACCGATCCTCTGCTGTGTAACAGAGCTCCTGGCTCTCTTCGAGGTGCTTCAAAGTCTCCGGGTGCCGCGCTAAGACGCCTGACCGAGCAAGGAACGCGTGAGGGGCAGGGGGTGCCTGACCAAGCTAGCAGGGTCAGGGGCCTGGAACGCGAGGGATGCACGGGAGAGGCCGCGGCAGAAAGAAACTGCAGTACTGAACGGGGCCAGGAGCGAATTTCATTGATTGCAAAAACTCCACAGCCACCCAGCAGCACAACTCAAATCAGACAGGGAAAAACAGGTATCGCCCGACACCGTGTTCCAGCAGTGAAATGAAAGATGCCAACAGTTTGCAGAGCGGGTCTCTTTGCTCCACAGCACCCATCTGCTTTTGTCCCCTTGCTGCTACCCTCCCCTCCAAAGATCCCCTGCCCTCCCCTAGCCCCTGAGAGCCATGTCTGACTGTGCTCCCCATCCCTCCCCCCAAACTAAACCAATGAAAGTTAAAATTATTTACACTTTTAGCCATTTAAAAACCCAATAAAATAAGATTGCATATGTCCTACTGGGGATTTGGGTATTAGCAGCAGCTACAGCTAGCTCAGTACTCTGCGTGCAAAACGAAAGACAAACAGAAGACAGACCAAAATACCGCACCATTACTAGGAAGCATTTGCTGGGGTTGGTGTTTCGATTGTGGCGTAAGGCTTCTAGGAGCCGGCTCGTCCCCAGCCGCGGGGCAGGGGCATCTCCCGCTCAGCCAGCGAAGGCCAGGCTCTAGAAGGATGGAAAGGATTCGTTATTCCAGACACAGCACATTAACACTGACGCGTTTCCATCCCAGTCAACACAAACATCTAAAACCCACTGCACGTTCGCCATGTGAATTCTTCCTTCTTTCCGGTGACGACGGAGGTAAAGGGGGCGCATGAAGAAGACCTAAGACATAGATGCTGCTGTCATCACTGCCTCCTCCTCATCTCCTTGCTTTGGCAGCTCAGCAAGTGCGGGAGAGGGGGAAGCCGGAGCCAGAGCGGCAGGAGACTCTTGTGCTTCCTGCTCCTCACCAAGCCCCAGCTCTACATCCATTTGCTCCAGCTCCCTCTGATCCAGTAGCTCAAAGTCATCAGCTTCCTCCTCATCCTCCGGTGAAGCTGCTGTCTCTGTCTCCACCACTTCGGTCTCTGACAGCTGTGCTTGGAAGTTTAGTTTCTCTTCGGGCTCAGTGGGGAGGAACTCAGAGAGGGAGGGCCCCTCGCTGGCCTCCGAGGACCGCAGCAGGGCAGAGAGGGTGTTCTGCACCGCTGTGGTAATGGCAGTGGTGACGATCTCCTCGCTCAGCGTGTCAATGCAGATGCCCAGGCCCGGTGCAGGGACAGTCTCTGGCTCTGCGTTGCCTCCTGCCGCTTGCCCGCTCCCGTTGAAGTGCGTATTTACAAAATGGAGAGGAGACGCTAGGCGAAGGATGGAGAGGTCAGAGTCCGCAGCCTCCTTCTCTGCCGAGTCCAGCTCACGGGCAGCGTGGGCAAGCTCAGGACCCAGAGGCACACCGAATGCGTCTTCATCGCTCTGTGGTCCCAGATCTCTGGAATGATATTCTTCCACGGAGGGAAACTCTGCCAGGTCCTTGGAAAACGACTCTTCTGGTTCACTGTGCAGGCTCTGCTGATCCAGGTCTGGAAGGCACCAGCATTAACATCAACATTAAGGCACAGGTCACCTCGCCTTGTCCCAGGGCACTGACATCTCCCATCCACTCCTCCCAGCTGACACATTAGGGCTCGCTCTTAGGCGTTCTCCCAGCTCTGGGAGCACATCAGGAAGGTGTCTGCAGTTATTCCCTTCTCCCAGCAGCAAAACTCACCTTGAGTGTTCCCTTTTTCCATCCTGTTCTATGTGCTCTGTGCTCAGAGAAGACCAACTCGCTCAGCTCACGCTCTGCATCTAGAGCGCTCCACTAAAACCCACAGGCTCAGGGAAATCACGCTTATAGCACTTCACCTGCCCGTTCCTCCCCAGACACTCAAGTGACCACATCTGAGCGATTTTCTTCACATTTCTCACCACTACCCAGTCTTTCTCCAAGCTTGCAAGTCTGGCAGGGTGGGGTGTCTGACCTGTTCCACCCAGCATCATACAGTGGCGTGTGAACATGCCATGCAATTATTTCTGCAGGTCTGTTCCATCCTCATGTCCTCTGCCATTTAGCAGAGACCTTGTGGATGGCCTTCCTCCCTTTCTGCAGCGACAGGAGAACACTGTCTCGTAGGGCAGTTATCAGAGGCAGATCTCCAGTCATGACTAACTCAGTATCAGCCACGAAGCCAGGGCACGCTGCGCTGCTATTACTGCTTTCTTCTTTTAACGCTCTTCTCCCTGCAAATAGCTGGGTTCTCTCCCTCTCCTCCCATTCAGAGGAACAGTTGTTCTGGGACAAAACACCCAGGGTAAGGGAGGCAGCAAAATATCCCACCATGTACCTTCAGAAACATCTGTCAGCTGTGGGGTCGTAGCCCTTGAGACAGAAAAGCCCCCACTCTCCAGGATGGAAGCCTCCTCATCAGAGAGCTCAGAATCTGTGATTGACAGTGCCAGGGCAGTTTTCTTCACATCCACCTGCATGGGATGAAAGCAGAGGGACAAGTTCCTGGATGTCTGACCACCAGCGCTGCCTAGAAGCAGCTCCACACAAACCAGAGCTTCCAGGCAGGAATCCTTTGCTGGACAGACTGCTCAGGGACAGTATGAAAGCATGAGGGATCTGGGCAAAGTGCTCACTGCACTGCCAGTGAAGGACAGTCTCAGCTCACTGGCTTTCCTGCAGTAATTCACTGCCTGAAGCTTTGCCTGCTCTCAGTGAAGAACCTGAAAGAGCCAGAACAAGATGGGATCAGCCTGCAGGAGTCTCAGAAGGCTTTAATCCTTCTTCTCGTGGGAACGCCGAGGAGCAAAACACCCCTTCCCTCTTGCTTTCACACTAGGCCCAAAGAAGCCTTCTACAAGTAGAAGCGGTTCAAGTATCTGCATTCCTTTGGAAGCTAAAGCTTCCCACCTCACAGCCCAGCTCCATGCCTAGAGCTCCTGCAAAGGTGGCCCATTTCTGTGGTGCACGCATAGAGGGGTCCCACCCAGAGCGAGAGCAGGGGCTGCATAAGAGACACCAGCGCTGCTCATCTCCCGTTTCTAGTGGTGAGCGAAAGGGAGCCTCCTGCACATTACACCAGGACTGCTGATTTCTTCAGGAGACTTTTGTCTTCTCTGAGCATGAAGCATAAGCATCAAAACAATTCTGCAGGTCCGCAGGTGGCTGGAGCATGGCTCCCCAGATCCTGCCTCACCAGCCCCGTGACGCTGAATTCTCAATACCCAGACTGGGGACACTGGCCTTCATCAAACCAGTATCCTTCCCCCTCGGGATTCTGCAAAGTGACTTGTTGCTCTGCTGTTTACCAGTGTGGCTGTACTCAGACCACACCTTGCTTCTCAAGCTGCCACAGACCAGAGAGGAGGGACTGGCTCCTACATAGCTGTGCTGTGCTCTTACCACTGGGGAGAAGCCTGACAGCTCTGCCTCACTCTCACTCTCCGTTTCTGCTGTTGGCTCATCACCTGCTGCAGGCTCACTCTTCCCTTGTCGCTCTATGAGGAAAAGAAGAAAGGCTTTACATGAGACTGAAGGAATTTTACTCTTTTATATACCACCTGTCCACCACTTCTCCTACCCTGGAAAACCAGGCAGTTTTCCCAGAATCTAAGAGTTCCCAGAGACAATTATAATTCGTTGCTCTAGTTTGCTATTCCCAGGACAACAGGCAGTTACCTGCCCAGTTATTCTCCCCCAAACCCTCAAGTTTCAGTCTGTTTTCCCCTGCTCCACTGTAGCCTTTCACCACACACTTTTGCAGACATGGTCTCCCCTTGTCCTTTTGCTAGGGCTTCACCCTGGGGATATGGTGCCAGAAGGAGTCAGAGAGAAGGTGAGTCCTTACTCTTCTTCTCATGCTTGTGGTGCAGCGTCTCTGCCTTCATACTGTAGTCTAGCTTCATCAGGACAGGCTCCAATCGCGTGTACATCCTCTGGATCAGCTCGTGATAGACCACCAGTGGCCACAGAAGAATGCTGAGCACTGTGAACACAGGATGCAGGGAGCGTGAGAGACAGACCAAGCACAACACAGCAACTTTACAGAGCACCAGCAACTCCATGTCAAGGGAAGCACAGCTGAATGGGATCTGCTTTCCATCTGACTGCCTAAAATCCTCACCCTTGGCTATTCTTACTCATCCCAAAGCAGCTTAATTAGCCAGGTTTTCCTAACAAATCTCTGTCCTTGTTCATGTTATGATACAGATTTTTGTTAAGATGAA
The DNA here is from genome assembly GCA_013399475.1 of Chauna torquata. Lineage (NCBI taxonomy): Eukaryota > Metazoa > Chordata > Aves > Anseriformes > Anhimidae > Chauna > Chauna torquata. The sequence goes on from VXAL01015333.1 coordinate 15,402, forward strand.
GCATAAGCCCTCCACTTCAGCCACTGTGTCCCAGCCTGAACATGCAACAAAGGCCCTGAAACGGGGCATTTAAAACTAAAAATCACTGAAACTTTTAGAAGAGTATAGTGTAGAGCTCATACATAGATGCGCTAGCAGCAAAGCACCTGAACCGTCTTCAGAGTTAGCAGGGACTCACGATGCAGTTAAAAAAGCCTTATTTGCTAAACATGCAGTTTCTTTAATAACTCTCGATATGGATTTGCCCACATTAGGAACTGAGAAACTGCAGCTTTCTGCTTCTCTGGGACCTCACCAGCACAGCCCCAAGGGTAGAAGAGGAAAATAATGTTTTAATGATGGCTCCCTCTCCTGACTTTGCAGTTGCACTGCATGCACACACTTAAAGCAAGACTTCCCAGAGCACACTGCTTGTATTGATTTATCATCTAGCACAGATGCCCTCAAAAAATCACATGAATGCTTCTACCAGCATATCAACAGCACAGTTAGGTCACGTTTCAGCTTAAAGCACAAGAGAGAGCTGCTTATACTCACAAATGATGTAGGAGATCATTATGCCTGGAACATAGTGTCCAACTACAGCCAGAATCAGGCAGCCTGAACAGACACTCATGCAGAACTGAAGGAAGAGAGGAACAAAGAGAAGTGACAAGAGGCAGAGAGACATCTATGCAACCAGCGCGGGAAACCCAGTTAGAGCAAAGAGGGGGATGCTCCTTACAGTCAGTACACCAGCCCTCCCCTCCTACCCCCGCCAAAAGCAGTACAAGTGTTTATTTTCTTGCCCAGCTTTGCACTGAGTACACTCAGATGCTGATAATCACGACTCAGACAGGTTGGTTGGGTTAAGCTGTAAGCATTAGAGATTCAAGCACAGAAAGACCAAGCTAACCCAAGACCCCAGTAAAATGAATCAAAACTTTATTGGATGGTTCTTTCTGATCTAAATGATGTTCCTTCAGGCTAGGATGGGATATTGCAAATTGTCATTGTAGAGTACATCTCTTCTGCAGAGTTCAGCATTTTAAGAAGAGCCCATACTGTCCTGACAGAGACAGAAAGCTGTTACAGAGTCACCAGATGATGTGCCACTGCTACTCAATAAACCAGCTGGCAGAAGCAGTAGCAGAACCCACACTCCTACCAGGCTAGGTTCTTCCTCCTCTGCAGAAAGTGAAAGCATAATGGTGCAGCCCTGATGGCTTGTCCTGCATTCTCCTGGGGACGGGGAGAAGGGAGAACAGGCACCCTGCAAGCCAGGGTGTGGGTTAAGATCCTGACTACATCCAGCAACGAAGAGGTTTGTTCATAATGGAGAGGCACTACAAAAGCTAGGGCCCTCTAAGGGCTTTGCTTCCAATGGTCCTAGTCCCCTACTGCCTATTGTTGGGACAGAGTTTTAACAGAAGAGTAAGCAGCAGTGACAAAAAACCCACTCCTTTTGGCACACTGGACCCCAGCAAGCCTGATACAATCCTACTGGCTGGTTTTTCCTATTTTTGTGGTGTTGAGGTAACTCCTGTCTACAAACCTTTTCTAAACAACATGTCACAGCCATCAGAACATGGTTTATGACAAGCTTCCATGCACTCAGGAACACTGCTGCATTTGGACTTGGCTAGCTACAATATGAAAAATGGGCAGGACCAGCTTAAAGGGTTGAATGAAGCCTGTGAAAGGGCCAGAGCCTGTAGGTTCCCCTTTTTAATTCCTACTCCCAATCCAAGAGCTTTCTTTGCACACTAAGAAATAAAACTAAGTATAGTTAGCCATTCACAGAAGTTTATTCCAGTTTACGAACACTGGAAGCCAATTACTCATTATTTAAGCTTCCCGTGGCATAGAGTCTGAAAGGAAGGAACAGCAAATGTTAAGCAGGGATAGTAATTGTAAAAACATTGACTTGACATTCCTCCATCTCCCAGGCCATTAGCAATGGAAAGAAAAGCCCCTGCACAGAAGAGTAGGTATCTCCAGCTTACCTTGGCAGGATTTTGCCTCTTGTACTGTAGCAGTTCCTGCAGGTACAGCCTGAAGGTGACCCAGCTCTCTGCCAGACAGTGGCACAGCTCAGGGACACTGAGCAGGTGAGGTTGTGCCCCTGAAGTCACCCCCTCACTAGAGACAGACAAGAGCAAGAAGACAACCTTTGAACATGGTCTGCTTGGTTCTGGGGTACAGCTGCACAGGGAAGTGGAGATCCCTACCAAGGCTTGACAACACTGACTGCGTCTGCAACTGAACTCTGGAAGACACTTGATTTGCAGACATTTTTTTCTTTTATTCAGGAAGAGAGCTAAGAGACAGCTGAGCCTAGAAGCAGCAGCAGACACCATGCTACAGCATTCCCATGCCACAGGCCCAAGATGCAAAGCAGTTTGCTCAAAGCCACACAGATAGCAGTGCTGGAGGTGGAACCAGTTACGTGGCCTTCTCTGGCACCAAGTCCAAGGTCAGGAGAGTGCGGTGCTCAGACCAAGGCCAAGCATGGGATGCAAGCTATGCTGCCACCAGCAGCACATATGGCCTGCAAAAGTCAGTCTCAGGGATTTCCTTCTCTCTAGAGGATTCTTAAAATAGTCCAGGATAGATTCAGGGAAGAAACCCGAGAGTTCCTAACGTCAGAAGGAACCAAGCTTTATTGCTACTTCAAGAACATTAGCTTTCCCCAGAGTCTCAATCTGTGGCTCCTGAGCTGATAAACAGCTGCCAGTGCAGGAGAAACTGCTACCAAGGTTTCACAGCAGGAGCCATGCAGTCTACCGACAACAGCAAGGACAGGTGAGATCACCACACTAAATTAAGGCATCCCCACTCTCCCCTTTCACCAACGAGCACATCACTAAGCTTACCTGTCCCCTCCTGGCTCCTCCGATGGCTGTGCTGTAGGGAGAACAGAGATCAGTCAGCCAAGTGAAAAATAAAACCTGACGTTTTTACCACTCGAATAGAGCACAGCTGGAAATGTATCATCTTTAGCTAGGGATGCACCCTGGGAACCTTCTTTGTGCTCTCAAGCAAGCAGGAATCACTGGCTTGGAGTTCGCACTACGCAGGCTTCAGTGAAATGTGAAGTCCCAAACGTCTGGGCAGCGCCATCCCCATGGGATGTGGAACCATCCCAAAGACAATCGCAGCTGCCTAGCCACTGTCATTCACACAGGACTGCCAGCACAGTCCGTAAGCTGGGCAAAGCTTCAGCTCCTGCCTTGGAGCTCAACAAGGCGCTAGCAGGTCTGAGCTGCATTTCCCTGTGACCAGACCAGACCACAGTCCCTGGCAGGATGCTGTGTACAAATACCAGAGATCTCCCTGCTGCCTCTGCTCCTTCCCAGGGAATTAAGTACCAAATAGCAATCTCATGCATAATTATCTAATTTTAGGGCACTTTTATGTCTCCTGACAGCCCTTTGTGCCAGTGAGGCACAGATATAAATACGCTGCTAAGTCTGGATAAGAACAAGGCAAAGCTTCTTCTCCCATTCCTCTCTGCACCCAGCCCAGTGATGATCAAACAGGGACTCCACGCAGTGCTGAAGGGAGGAGTAGCGTTTCAATGGCAGAGGTCACATATGATTATGCTCTGCCTTTAGATGCACAGAGAAAAAAATGCCAAATATTTCTATGACAACTGGGACTCGTAAGCCTGGCTGCCCATGGATTTGGGTGTCCTGGCTAGCTGACTAATGTCTAAGGATGTACAGGGCTCAAAAGTTCTTCCAGCAGCAGAGTCTTTATGAGTATCCTCATAACGAGGCCTTGATCATGCTGTGAAGCTGTGTCAGGGTCTACTCTCCTCTACCTGTCAGCCTACTGTCCTAATGCTTGTAGGGGCAAACACATCATTGATGCTGTCTGGCCAACATCAAACTTGGTTCAGACTGTCCAAGAGGTTCTAAAAATTGGTGAGACACTATCTCCTACGCTGCACGTCACCACATAAACAGGACTAAAATAAAGGAAGAGAGTTTATGTTCAAAGGCCAGGCTACTTGTTAGAAATGGGTTTAGAAATGCAGCGTGAGCAAAAAGGGGTTTGAAGCCTCCCTGGAGTCATCAGCCAGATGCAAGGCCCAAGAGCGGCAGCAACTTCCCCAAGGAAAGCAGCCTCGTCACCGTTCTCCCAAGACACAGGGTGCCGGGCCAAGTATGTCAGACTCCTCCTATCGCCGCAGGCACTGCACCAGTGCAGTGGAGCGGGAGGCCATCCGCAGAGGGGAGGAGGCAATTCTTTGAGAGTGTGACCCAGATTTCCAGTAATTGGGCCTGACAAGAGGAGTCAACTGCTTTCAGCCTGGGCTGCCCAGCTGCTCCCCTGCCCATGACTGCCCGGTGTGGCTGTCCGGACAAGCGGCAAGCACTGGTCACATCAGGAACTCAGGCTTACTGCCTGGCGGTGAGAAAGGAGTGTTACGGACGCAGCTGTACCCCTGCGGGGCAGTTGCTTCTCTCTCGCAACTGCTGTTGTTGTATTTTGTTGTTGTGCGCAGGAATCTAAAGCTGCTTAATCGCAGCACGCAGAAATCCAGCTGTATCTCAAAGCCTCATCTTTTATCTGCAATAAGGCACCAAAGAAATCACATTTGGCATCGACCCATCTGTGACTGCTGGCTATACTGGTTGTACCAGCTACCGAACGAGGCGCTGGAATGCTCGCCATACCCTGTTGGACAGATGCACCCGCAACACAGCGAGCAGGGCGGCACAGAAACTCCGCTCCTCTCAGACCGACTGCCTTAGTCCAAGCCATCAAAAATATGCCAGCAGAGGGAGCGAAACAATTCTCCTCAACTGCTTCTGAAGGTTTGAGAGAGACTTCTGGGAGCTGCAGAACATTTCAGCAGGCTGCAGAGTGTTCACGTGATTTAGCCTCTCTGGTAAAACACAGTCAGTCTTTAAAATCAACAGTATCTTGCTTCCTGTAATAGTGTAGTCTGCCTGCAGTCCATCCCAATGCACTGGAGCTTTACACCAGTCGGAGGAACACTACAATCACAATAAATCCAGAGAGCTTGCTGAGGTAAGGCTAACTCCGACCCATGCTGCAGTACTGTCTAGCCCCAGTACAATTAAGCCAGCAAGCAGAACACAGCTGGCCTCACATCATCAATAACCGGCTGAAATCTTGCTGTCAGCATTTCACACTGGACTGCGGATTAATACAAACCGCTTGACATACACCAGAATCTTCTGGGAGAGAGCAGTCAGCCACGCAAGAGTTTAGGTTACACGTTGGTACTGACAAATTATTGCTGATGGATTCCTTGGCTCTTACAGGTTTTCAACGCTTCCCCAAGCAGCATTCTTCATCTGTGTGTAAACTTTAGCTAGAAGGCAGGGGCCCTTTTTAAGGAGTACCAGCATTCAGTTGCAATGCAGCCATTGCTAGAGTTCTTCTACGCTAAACTCTGATGAAAACACAGCTGCTGAACAACAATGCTACAAAAAAATATCCCTACTTGATAGCTATTTCAGGAGAAAATGGAGGTGCTTCCCAAGTCCTTAAACAATATTTAAGTGGAACCCCACATAGTGGTGGTTACATATGGAGAAAATACCCTGCATTCAAGCTGAAAATATGCAGTCCCATCTGACAGGACCTAAAAAGCTGTGCATCTCGGTGCTATTAGTGTGTCCCTGATTACAGTGTGTGAGTAACTGCAAAATATATGCTGAGGTTTTAGCATTCCTTCAGAAGTGATGTTATAAGCAGTCACCCGAGACATATAGAACTGCCACAAGCTGAGGTTTGTGTATATACGTGCTGATTCTTAAAGGTGTGGTACTGACCTACTTCCAAAAGCTCCTGGAAAGGCTTACAGGAAGCACTGAGGAGGAAAGCCACAAAGCTACAGCTCTGCTTCAGTGGGAAGCGAGAGCCACACAAGAACCCCTAAGTATTCAGCAGCGCCAATTCAACTGGAGGCCCCTCAGGAACGCAGAACACTGCTACTTCCTTGTGGAGGCTGAGGAAACATGGTCCAGTGGACTATGTCAAAATCGGGGCTGTGACCGAACCAGGTACACAGAAAGGTGTCCTCGTTCTTTGCTTTCAGCAGCTGAGAAGCAACAAGGAGCCAGAAGGGAGTGAAATGTGGGGAAGAACACCACTGGGGAGTAGCTCAGTAGGCTGTGCACCGACTTCTTACAGCGCTGATGACACAGGATTCGCAGAACTCCTGTTTTGTTTTGTTTTTCATTCCTCACTGCTCTGTATCACACAAATTGATTTCAGTATGGATTTCCTATTTCCTCTGTGATAGCACAACTTTTACAGGCCTGATACTTTCTGGAGAGATTCTACCCCTACCTGCCTCAATAACACCATTCTGTACCAGACACTAAGCCTTTGCATTTCTGGACATGTTTCAAGTGAGATGTTTTGGGTTGGCTTTAAACTATTCCCTTAAAAAACCAATGTGAATAAGCAGGAAATTAAATTGGCCAGTCCAGTTTGGCTGCCTAGTTACCTGAACCACACAAAGCAAACAGTTTTGAGACTACAGCTGAAACATATCTAATCTTATCAGACTTCTGTGAAAGCACCCTTTAAGCCAGTACCCTTTCAGGTCAAATGAAGGGCACCTTACAAACACGCATATAGAAGGGCTTTCATTCACAAACCCTCCCCAGAGTAGGGGAGCAGGGATGGAGGGCCCCAAGCTGCCTTTGAACAGCAGCAGTAGGTAGGTCTAGGTACAGTCATTTAAAAACAAATTCCAGTGAAGGAGGCACTCAAAGCCGACAGCAGCCTTCCATGCCTATCATCGTTATGAGACTATTCCTCTTGTTGGTTTTGTGTCTGATGTTGGCAAAGACCCTTCAATAACTGGGAGAGATAAGCCAAGCGGTCAGACTCACTGATTAGCCGTTCAGTACAGTACAATACGCTAACTGTCCTGCTGTCAGACCTCACCATCCGCTCTGCTACCTGCCGCAAGGAGAAGCGGCCCTCATCTGCTCTGCCCCTTTCAGGGTGTAAGCCCACACTGCACTTAACTAAAACCAATGCAGTTCAACCCCCCAGTTTCCTTTCCCCAGCTCAGATCTGAAATGATCTTTCTCCATGACACTTACAGGAGAGAAAGGACACAGCAGAAACACTGCATCATCCCTGTCACCAGCTTCCCTGACAAGCTAGCCTGGGCACCCTTAGTCACTCTCACCACGAACTACTCACAGCACTTCTCAGCACTGGGAGCAATTCTGTCAGTCCTCAAAGTCTCTGCTTGCTGCTTTCTATATGCAAAGGCTTGCCCAGGGGGTATCTCCTGGCAAGAGGCAGCAGTACCAAAGCCTGCAGTTATGGTAGGAACAGGGCTTACACAACCTCTAGCAGAGCCAGGAAATGACTGGCTGTGGCCACCAGAACTGTGCCACTAGCTACAGCGCTACCCATCACATACCTGGGAAGTCAAACAGGAACCTGGGCTTCCATCTCTCCAGCAAGAGGATGCCAAGAAGGGACATGCTGAGGAGAAAGAGGGGTCTCAGGGAAGTGGAGGAAAACAACCTAGAAACCAAACAAGAAATCGTTAGCGAGGGGAAAAGGCAGTAAGTTACTGCTCTTGATGAGCAGATGCGACTCAGCGTAGGACAGTGCAGAAACGTCCGACTGCTACAGGCGATGCAGGGAGCGCAGTACGCTGCAGGCACCCACCCCCGCCCCCAGCACGCTGTCAAATGGCGCCTTTGCCCACCGGCAGACAGCCGACTGCCTGCCATCTCCCAGCACTCTCCTCCCCGGCTCCCGAGCTCCTCCTCCAGTTGTAAAACAAGGCTAATGCTCCCTTGTACTAGCACAAGTCCCTCCAGATCCTCAAGGTGGAGGCTCTAGATAACGTACACACAAACTGCTGTGGCAGGCTCTGCCAAAGACTGCCTGAGAAAGAGCCCGCTTTCTGAAAACTCACGTCCTGCTTGTCATCACAAGGTCCAGCACCACCCCCAGGTAGCAGCAGAACAGACCCTGCACCTGCTTCTGGGTCTTTTGTCACAAGCCTCTCCCTGTCTAATTGGAGCCTAGCACTTAACTGGCTTAGTTGCTCACTCGGCTGTATCATAAAACCTTTCACGTCCCTCATCAGCGCGTTGGCTTGAGCCAAGCGCCAGCTCACACAGCGCTCCCGCAGCCACACAATCCCACCACCAAAGAGTTCATCTCCCCACTTCACATGAACTCAGCACCAGAGGTCCCAGGGAGGCACTTGCGCCAGCAGGCTGTCTGTCTTTCACGTTTTCTCCCACCAAGAACATCAGCACTTTCCTCCAGCTCAGAAGAGCTGTTTTTAAGTCACCCCAGAAACGCACTCACCCTCTCTCCACTAACAGGAACTCCTGCCCAGAAACGAAGGGCTGCTCCACTACTCTACTTCCCGCAGCTCAACGAGCACGCGCCAGTAACTAACGTCAAACGCACCAAGCGACGACCAGAATCGGAGAGCACGTGCATCTCGCCCTGCACGCAGCAAAGGGCTGTGCTCTGCTCCAAGCCACAGTCAGAGGGCTCGGGAGAGGCGTCTGCCTCAGCGAGGCGCACAGAATGACACCCACCCGCCGACCAGCGACCTGTAATGACCTGAACAACAAAGTTTTTATCCTTTCTCATGGGACAATTCTGTAGCTCAACACGTCAGCTCTGGAAGAACTTCCTCCTACTCCTCCTCGTTTATGCACTTCAGATGAAGGATACTGGCTGGCTCCTCCACGGGACCGTAAATAATTCCTCCCCCTCTGCGATATTCAAACCTCTCTCCGCTGTCCCGTATTCTGGGCACTCTTTCTTTCTCTCTCAGCCTTTTTGCACAGTCCCGTGCAAAAAGCCACCACCGTTCGCCACTCCTGCGACCCCGGGGCACACACCTCCCCCTCCCACCAGCTTCCAAGCTTTCAGGCCCTTCCAGCTGGCAGAGTCACCCACAACCATTCACGCACCAGGCCCTCCGATAATCACACGGACGGGGGAACAGAACAGCAGCAGCCTCTTCAGAGCAACCCCAAAGGCTGTTTGCTCCGCGCCTTCCCCGCTCCGGCTGCACATCCTGGGCTCTCCTACCCCACCCGCAACTAGCGGTAACTCTGTCCCTGGCCGGTTTTGACCTCTCCTGCTGGGCAGGCCGCCGGCCAGCACCGACTCGCTGTTTACACCAACAGACGGGGCGTTCTTCCTCCCCTGCCGCGCCGGGCCCCGCCGCTGCCGCTCCCCCTGTCCCGGGGGCGGCGGGCAGGCGGCTGCACCGAGCACGGCCGCCCCGGCCTCTTCCGACAGCCCAGCCTCCCGCAAGCACCGCATCAGCCAGGGCCGAGGCAAGAGGCCGCGCGTCCGCCGCGGGAAGCGCCTGGCTTTACCGGCCGCGATCCCGGGGCGGAACGCACCAAAAGAGCCGGAGCCGGACCAGAACCGGGCCCGCTCAGGCGCGGCCGCGGCCGGTTG
>VXAL01015333.1:25287-38964 GCA_013399475.1 Chauna torquata
GCCACCCGGCCCCTGCGGCCTCGCAGCCGGCCCGTTGTCCCCGGCCTCGCAGCAGGCCCGGCGCCCTCCTGAGGGGACCCGGCAGCCCCCGCCCGCGGGGCGCCGCTCGGGATGGACCTGGACGGGCTCCTGCTGGACGAGGAGGGCACCTTCTCCCTCAGCGGCTTCCAGGAGTTCACGGTGAGGCTTCCTGCGGCACCCGGCTTTGGGCTCCGGTGTGCAGCCCCCCGCGCCCGCTGCCCCCTGTGGTCCTGGGGCCTCCCCCGCCTCCAGCCCGGGCCCCAGGAGCCCCGTGACGGCGCGCCCAGCCCCGGGCTGCGCTCCCGGGCGGCCTGCCAGCTGCCTGGCCCCCCCAGGCTGGGCGGGAGGGAGCTCCACGCTGTCTATGGGCCCCGCGTTGGCGCGTTCGGGGCTTTTCTCAACTTCCCCGTGTCTGCTTGCAGTTCCTGCCCCGACACCAGCAGCTGAGCGAGAGGGTGCGGAAGCGGCTGTACTATGGCTGGGACAAGGACTGCAGCCTGGACAACCTCTCCAGCCCTGTGGCAGGTGAGTGCCGAACGTCTCCAGATGGGAATGCTGAGTCAAGGGGGTTGGAAGTAGCCCAGGCGCTGGGACCAACAGGTCACCCGCTTCCTCGGCGGCGCCAAATCCCACCCCTGCCCAGCCTCCTCACTGTGCACAGCACAGCGGGCAAGGTGCCAGAGCCTCACGGCTCCTGCTCTCTGTTTTATTGCTTTGCCTGGCCCACTGCTGCATTTTTGGCACCTTGCTGGTGCGCTGAGTCCTTCGGGTTGCTTGTACATTCCTTGGCGATGAGGGCTGCGTCCGTCTGTAATAGGACGTGTCTTGAACAAGTTCTTATGCTCCCCAAAATATTGGGGAGCTCATTAAACTTAGTTGCGCGCACCAGGGGGATGAGAAGTGCGCACTGTGTGTCATTTTTCCTCTTGACCCAGCAGTACTTGAGGGAGCAGAAGGATGCTGCTGGGTTGAGGCTAAGGAGAAGATGCAGGTGGTGGAGGAGAGGGTCTGTCAAGGGCAAGCAGTGGTTTGCTAGAGCACCTTCGCGGTGGGGTCGCATTAGCGTTTCTATTAGCTGCATGCTCACATAGTTTGCAGGGGGTATTGTGCAGGTGAGGAGGTGGGCTTGTGTTCCAAGCTCTTGTGATAGTTTTGAGGCAAACAGATTGAAATCACCAAGAGTTCTGTGAAGTACTCCTGAGGAGGGAGATGCTGGGTGTGTGGTGGTGGCGTGGGGACAGGCAGGGTGGCCAGCTGCCTGCACACTGCTGGGAGTCACGGTGCCTGACACAGGCAGTGCCGCAGGGGCGTGCGGCTCTTCTCTGGGGCTGACTTCACGCCCTGGTGCAGGATGGGACTGCTCCACGGGACACTGCCAGTGTTGGAAGTTCAAAGGGTGCATTCATGGATGAAGGTTCTGCTGAGGGCTGTTAACTCTAAAGACTGCCTCTAACCCAGGAAATGCCTCAGCTCCAGCAGCAGGGGGCAGGGAAGATGTGCAGGGAGTATCACTGTGGGCTTATCTGCTCTTACAGCTGTCCTCTGCAAACTGCTATCAGCTGCTGTCAAAAAATGGGACCTAGGGGCTATTGGGTCTGCTGCTGCTACATGGTGAGTTTATGGCACTGCTCTTTAAATGAGGTAGGAACAACCCTGGGGAGAGTCCAGAGGAGCAGGATGGGCTAGGAAAGGTCTTCAGCATTGGAGGGCAGTTGCAGAGGGGTGTTTGCTGAGGAGAAAGAGATAGAAAAATGAATTTTTTCCTTCTAGAAAAGAAAAACCATAACCACCCTCAGCATGCTGTGGGGTGGGGGCAGTGATCAACTGCTCTCTAGGGCAGGACACTTTGTCACAGATTCAATTTGTGGGCTGAAGAATTAGGTTTGATGTCGGGACAAAGCCCGTGGGGCCTCATGTAATTTCCATACTTTTGGGCCCTGTTGCTGGTGGCAGGGAGAAGCAGGCATTTCAGACCATTTCCCTCAAACCTATCACAAGGTTGACCGAGCAAGATAGAGAGCAGCAGCAGCACGAGAGACTGGGAGCTGCTGAGGCTGGTGGTTGGAGCAGTATCTGCTTGGCTGTGGATCCCAGCGATGGTGTGGCTTCAATGACTTGGGAACGTCCCTTTTAGCTCTGTGTTTGTGAGCTTGGTGAGTGCTGCTAGGCAAACAGTTCCTGTGGGACTGCAGCCGTTCTCTTAGTTGCTGGAGAGATACAGAACGGAGAGGTGTGGAGGGAAGAGATTGCATGGTGGTGCTTCCCCTGGGAGCTGGAAGCACGAGGCTGCTGGAAGGAGCTCTGTTCTCAACTCTGTCAGCCAAGGACTCGGCAGCAAATGGAGCTGGAGTTGCCTGTCATAAATGCTTCTTGGCAAGCACCAGACTGTAGTGCTGTTAGGGGTGCTCTCAGCTGGTCCTGTCGCATTGAGAAGCAAGACAGGAGCTGCTGACACCATCTGCCAACAGCTGTCAGTCTCTGGCCTTTTCAGTGCCGGAGCAGTGCTGAGGCATGTCTGCAAGCGGGGTGAAACGGGCTGAGAGGAGGAGCTGCAGTGAGGGGAGGTTGTGTGGAGTCCCTTGCTGGTGAGCACGATGGGCTGAGGTACAAAAGCACGTGCAGTGACACTGCTGCACACCTGCCCTCTGCAGGTCCTTGGCGCGGAGCCGTCTGTCCTGGCTGCACGTGGGGAGCTGGCGGCAAGCTCCTGTCAGGAGCCTGTTTGCTGTTGTGGGCTTCGGTCTTGATTAATTGGTGCCTGCAAAGCCACACAGGAAATGAGATGTACCTAAACCATGCTGTCCTGACCGGAGTGAGCTCTGACGTAGCCAGGACTTGGCAAACAGAGGCAGCTGGATGTGCATATCGCTGCTTCCATGCCCTGTTAGTCCCTTTGCACTCAAATGAATACATCATTCATCATCGTCCTGGGTGCACTGGAGCTGTGGGGGGGAGGAAGCTGGGTCAGCACTGATCAGCTCTGGAGGAGGAGGGTGCTGGCTGGAGCAGAGCAAGAGGTAGGGAAGACCTGGTGTCGATATCAGGCCCCAAAAAGCCTCATAAAGCATGGTCAGACAGGGCTATCTGAGGTTCTGTGGGGTGAGGGCAGGGTATTAGCCTCAGCCTGTGCAGCTGACTGCAGGTAACTCCCGATGACGCAGACGTGCTAATCTGGATCTGGCACTGCTGCTGTGCCTTGGATACACACATCCTCTTCCTGCTTTGGTCTGGCTGTCTTCTGCCTGCTTGTTTTCTCCTGCCTCATCCCTGACTTCTGACAAAGCCTGCTCGACTTGCATAGTTTAAATGAAACTTGAGGGGCTGTGTGAGAAAACACTGAGACTCAGTGGGCTTGTGGGGGAAATGGGGAAGGGTGGGGACGGACTGTACCATACGGGGCTAACCCTTTTTGCTGTTTCTGTGTCCTAGATATTGCTGTGGAGCTACTGCAGAAAGTGGCTCCCAGCCCTATCCGCAGACTCCAGAAGAAATACGTGTCTCACGTGTCTCGGTAAGAAGCAAAACCTGCCCCTGTCTCGTGGGAGCTCTGATCTCACCTGTGACTTGCTTCTGTCCCCTGGGTCAGCACTGGCTTTATGCTTACACACTGATTAGCATCAAAGAGGAGCTGGGGATGGGTGGCAAGGCTAGCAGGCACAGTGTCTTTCTGACACAGCCAGGCCTGTGTCAGGTTGGTACTGCTCTCTGGGATGAAGGGATGCTCTTGTTACTGGGAGTCTGTACTGACTTGGATCAGCAGCTGGGCAGTGCTCACTGTGCAGCCAGGTCTGAACCCTGGCTCTACTCTGAGCCTCCAAGCTCTTGCAGCGCACCTGGCTGTGGGCAGAGCTGTTCCTTTGAAAGCTGGCTGTGCCCAGAAATAGAAACCAGAGCTTTCTGCTCTCCGTTGTGCATCTCCTGTACTTTCTCTTGCTGCGGCTCAGGACAGCTGGAAAGCAGCAGGCAAGACTGGGATGTGTCACAGCCACGTGCGCTTAACTGTCTGTTCAACCTCCCCACTTACCTACATGGGGAGGGAGCAGTCAAGTTGTGCCGTGGTGGCTGGGACCTTTATAGCATGCAAATAACCTTTGTGGTGGCTCCTGCCTTGTCCCCACAGGGAAGCTTGCATCTCGCCCTGCTCCATGATGCTGGCACTGGTTTACATTGAGAGACTCCGTCATAGGAACCCCGAATACCTCCAGCAGATCTCATCTTCAGACCTCTTCCTGATCTCCATGGTGAGCAGTGTGGGCTGGGGGGTCACTGGGTTGGAGGGAGGCCTGCAGGAGAAGTGCAGGGGGGATTGAGATTCTGTGCTTTGTGCTGTTTTTTAGATGGTTGCTAGTAAGTACCTGTACGATGAGGGTGAGGAGGAGGAGGTGTTCAATGACGAGTGGGGAGCAGCAGGGAAAGTGGACGTCCAGACCATGAACACACTGGAGATGAACTTCCTGAGTGCCATTGTAAGTGGGGCTGGCACTGTGTCCGCTTAGTTTCACAGTGGAAGGAGGTGTTAAGTGGAGCCTGGATTTCTGCTTTTCCCTCACCCCCATGAGGGAATGGAGAAGGATATGTCCAGGTGCTGGGTGGCCTGGCCTGACTGTGCTGACCTGTCACTGCTGTCCCCGCAGGACTGGAGTCTCTACACAGACCCCCGGGAGCTGTTTGAAGTGCTGAGCTGGCTGGAAGGACGGTAGGTGTTGGGGGGGTGGGGGGGGCTGACATCCCTCCTGCAGCCCTGGCTCTGCCCCTGCTCGTTGCTATCCCTGCTGCAGCAAAATAAGAGCTTGGGGTGCCTGTAAGCCCCTGCTAGGCTCTGCAGCTCCCTTCCACAGCCATGGTGCCTTGAGTGGGGTCTTCTCCAAGTCCAGCTGGGCTGAAGCATCTTCAGTGAGGAAGGTCCATGCCACATCCACCATTGCCTTTTTTCCTACAGCGTGGCGGAGAAACAGGGCATGTGGCGCGGCTGGTTCACCTACACAGATCTGTGTGTCCTCATGGAGCAGTCCATGTGGCAGCAAGCATTGGGCCAGTTCTACCAGCAAGTGGTGAAGGTAGGGGCATGGGGGAGCAGCTGCTTGCAAGAACATGGGGCCCAGCAAGCTATGGGTTTGGGGTAGGACCCTCTCTTCCACTGGGATCTTCTCCTTGGTTTAATTCCTTTTTGAAAAGAGAAGCTCTCAGAAGCCAGAAGACGCAGATTTGTGGCTATGCTGCCTGAGGCGCTGCAGCCTGGTGCTGAGTTAGTCTGTGCCCTGTGCTGGACCACAGTCCCGCAGGCGAGGGCACAAGGGCGTGTTGGCACGGAAGGAGCTGGGTGCTGGCTAGGTATTTAAACAGGAACTGTTGGGTTTTAGCTGAGGCATTTTGGTCTGGGGCATTTAGTCCCTGCTTTGCATGGGCTGTTCACAACCCACTATTAGTAGCGTGGCTGCCTGCTCCCTGGCCTCCAGCCCAGTGCTGGTGGTGCCCTTTGCCATCACGGCTGCTGCGTTGATGTGTGGCCGTGCTGGGGAGAGCTGGGTCACAGCCAGCCGTAGGGGGTCTGCCAGGGTTCTGGGCTAACCATCAGCTTCTCACCTGCTGGCCTGTCTCCTGGGCGTGGTGTACCTGACTGGCTTTGCAGCTGTCTTCGCCTCTGTCGCCGTTGTGCACCGGGCTGTGTGTGTGAGGAGCGCCAGCCCTGCAGCCCTCTGTCCCGTGCTGTTCCCCATGGAGGGTGGCTGCCGGCTGGGTGCCCAGCCAGCCCCATCTCCTGAGCAGCCCCAGCCCAAGCTGCCCAACGTCTCCCCAGCCAGCAGCACCCGTTGCTTGGGCGAGAACGAGACGGCTGAGGAGCCGCGTCGCGGGGGTGTCACGGCGACTGCGCTCTATCTGTGGGGCAGCGTGATGACAGCTCTGTCCTACACGAAGGCACCTGACTTAGCGCCGCACAGGAGCCCTCTGCAAGCCTCTCTTCGGAGAATACCCAGTGCCTGTGAGAGATCGAACCGTACTGCCCCTGCCGCAGCCCCCAGCCAGCCTGGCCCCTTCGGACTTGCCATGCTCCCAGCCCCTCCGGCACTCCACTGCCATGCCTCCTCGGCCGCTGCAGGCCCCGCGTTGGATGCAGCCCCCAACCGCAAGGACTGGCTGGACCCCCTGGGGCTGAGGCAGTGCTCCTTGCACACAGCCCTGGATCTTGGCAGAATCAAGAGCTTTATTTTTCCTAGCTAGGAGCACAGGGCAGCCCCTTTCCCCCTTCCCTCCTAGTGTGGCACAACTCACTTCCTTGCAGTTCTGGGACCCCTGATCCCTGGGGCTGTGTGGGGCTCACGTCCCTGCGTTATTTTCAAACCAGCATTTGTCCCCTCCGCCCAGGGAAGGGGTGTCCTTCACTTTGGGCACTGCAGAGCATCAGGGCTGCCGGGACAGGATGGGGCAGAGTTGGCTCGCTGCTGGGGCAGGGCCCTGCTAGCTGGAGGGTGGAAGCGGGGTACCCTTCGGCTGGGATGAGGTGAGGTGGTGTCGTACCGCTTCCTACAGCAGGTGGGTGGCCCTTGGCAGTGCTGGGCAGAGGTGGCATGTAGCATGTAGGATGCTGGGGCTGTGTGCAGGGTGTAGGGCTTGGGGCAGTGACCCCAGTGAGGGGACAGAGTGCTTGGAGGAGTTGGGGTGCCTGGGCAAGGGGAGAGAAGGTAGAAGGAGGCGGGAGTGAGCAGCCCTACCTGGCTGGGGGCTGCCAGGCCACTTCTCAGGAGGCGTGGGCGTCACACCAAGAGGGGACCCCCGTGTGACTGTGCCCCAGGGAAAGGATGTGCCCTGCTGGGCTTGGAGGTGGTGGCGTGTGGTGAGGGCTGAGCTTCCTTATCCTGCCTGAGTTGGATGCTTGGAGAGTGGGGTACTCTGTGACCCGATCCCAAATCCCAGCTGCCTGTAGCTGTGAGCAACAGTGCCTGACTGCTCCTCGGGGCGGGGAGACGGCACTTTGTCTTGCTGACCAGCCCAGCTCATTGTGCCCCTTCTTTTTACTGTGGATTTTACACCTGTTTTTCACTCTTTTGTAGATGCAAATCTCTTCCAATAAAAGTAGTTCTTGCTGTGCACCTGCCGTGTCCTGCTGAGCCGCTGTGTGCTGGCAGCACGCATACCCCAGTGCGCAGCCCTGTCGGTGCGGGTGTGCGGTTACACCAGACAGTGCTTGCTGTCTGAACCAGGGTGCAAGGCAGGTCCTAGGTGCCGGCAAATGAGCACAGGAGCACTGAGCCCTGTCCTGCAGGGCTTGAGAGGGACCAGGTTCTCTAGTGGCGGGGCACAGGAGGGACCTTGGGGCTGGTGCCTGGGGAAGGCAGGGGCAGTGGCGCAGGAGGTTCCCCATCTGTGGGAATGCATGGTCTCTGCTGCTCTTTGCTCTCTGCAGGCTGTCCAGTTAATGAGTGAGCCCCGAGCAGCAAGGGCTTTGCATGGTCACTGTCGTGGTCACTGCACTGTGACAAAACACGGGCATCCCCTGCCTGTGCTGCCGTGGGAGCCTTCCCACCCACAGGGACAGCTCTCCTTGGCATCCTTCTCCGAGGGCAGGATTCAGTCAGTGCCCTCCTAGGAGCACCAAGCCTCCTGCCGGCAGGAGGACTCAGTAGACCCACATCAGAGAGTCCTGGTATGGGCACACTGCACACAGGGGAATGGCAGGACCTGGGGATGCCTGTGGATTTTAAGAGGCTACACAGGGACTGATTGCAAGGAAGGGCTGGACTGGGAGAGCCAGGAGTGCTGTGCTGGGGAGGGACAAGCACGGGCAGGGCAGGCTAGAGCTGGAGGATGCTGTTGACGGGGATGCTCCGAGCATGTAAAGGAAGAGAAGAGGCGTTTGTGCTGTGGCACAGTCCCTGCGCCATGTACCACAAGAGGCAGGGATGGACGTGGGGGCCTGTATGAGAACTGGGCAGTTGGCAATGCAACAATGTCTGGTGTCCTGGCCATGGGTGGCTGTCACTTGCCCTTGTGGTGACATACCAGGGTGACACTTGCATTCCTGGCCGCAAGGGCAGGTTACTCACCAACTCAGGTTAATGGCTAACCCTGGGGCAGCTCCTGTAGAAGGTGGAAGTTCAGCCCCATACAGGCTGTGTGGTGTCCTCGGGGGGTGGGACCCTGCCCCACAAACTGGGTGGCAGTGCAGGGAGGCAGCAGCATGAATGGGGACCACAACCGAGCGACTGGTGCTGGGACCCCTGCTCTCACATCCTGCTCCCTGCTGAAGATGTGCTCCTGGATGCTGAGCTGTTGCTTAGCCCTG
This sequence comes from Chauna torquata, assembly GCA_013399475.1. NCBI lineage: Eukaryota > Metazoa > Chordata > Aves > Anseriformes > Anhimidae > Chauna > Chauna torquata. The sequence continues at coordinate 33,590 of VXAL01015333.1, forward strand.
CAGGTAAGGCGGGGACTGCAGTGAGCAGCCAGAGAGAGAGGGTGATGGGAGAGGGCTGGGATCCTCGCAGGTGGCAGGATGAGGCCACATCCTGCTGCGCCAAGGGTGCTTGGGTCTCTGGCCGGGGTGTGCTGGGAGGAGAGGGGACAGCAGGGCAGGCACTGCACCCACTCTGGGTGCTGGGCACGGGGGCTTTGGCACTGAGTGCCACGGGGTGTCACGACCACCTGCCCTCTTCCCCGCGCAGCACCTCGCCGTGCAGGCCTCCCTGCTCTGCGTCTTCCACCTGCTCCTGCTGCCTGCCCTGCCCGAGGAGCTGCCCCGCGCCCAGGCCACCAGCGAGCTGCTGGCACGCAGCCTCTTTGCCTGCGGCATCTCCGCGCTGTTGCAGACCACCCTGGGGAGCCGGTGAGCAAGGGGGGTGAAGGGGATGCAGCCCTCACCAGGGGGGTGATGCCAGGGCAGGGCACGGCTCTGCCGCCCCCGAGGCTGGGGGGGATAAGCTTTGCAGGGGGTGGGAAGGGGCACAAGGACCGGGTTTTCTGTAACAACCCCTTGCCCTGCATCTTGGCACGGGCCATCCCCTCCCTGCCATCACCGCATCCTCCTCTCGCATTTCCCTCCAGCTCCTCGCTGCCTTGCTCCAGTACCAGAAGCGGCTCCTCCAGACCTGTGTGCTACCCATACCAGCACCGACCTAGGGGCTGGGCTTGCGCTTTGGCAAAGCCTCTGGGCACATCCCATGTGCTGTCACTTGGGGTGTGCTGAGGCACATTTAGGAAATGGGTTCTTGCCTCCTTCCCATCCCTCACTCCTTCAGCACACAGGGTTTTGGGAGACCCCAAAGCCCCTCTTCCCTCCCTAACGTGCCCTTGCTGTCCCCCTCGCCAGGCTGCCGCTGGTTCAAATCCCATCGTTCGAGTACCTGGTCCCTGCCGTGGTGCTGAGCTCCCACCTGTCCCTCGGTGCCAGCACAGACAGGAATGGTGAGCGCAGCTCTGGAGCTTTCTGCCTGCACCCTGCGGGGCCCTGGGAACAGCAGTGACAATGTGCTGTCAGCCTGGTGCACCTGGGTAGGGGTGAGGGGTAGCAAGGGGTCCTGCCTGCAGGCCCCTCTGGTGATGGCACCCAGCGCCCTGGGCACCCTACTCCCTCCCCGATTACAACCACAATGTGTCTGGGGCCACAAATGCAAGACTGGTGACCTGGAGCCACCTTGTCAGGGTTTGCAGGGACAGGGATGCTGTGCCTGGCGTGCTGGCCCTTCTCCAGCCAGCAGCTGCCGTGCTGCATGCTCTTAGACGTGGTGCTCTGCAGGCTTCACACCAGGTGGGTTCCCAGTGTCCGCGCATCTCGCATCCCGCCTAAATTCCCTTCCAGGCACAGCTGTGGCCATCGCGTGCCCTGCACCGCACTGCACCATCACAGGGAGCCGGGCCGCCTCGCTGCGGGAGGTGGGTGCTCCTGGGAACCCCATCCTGCTCCACCTGCACCCCACTTGCTGCCTGTGACCCCAGTCCCTTTCCCAGCTCTGCCACGGCCCTCCTGGGGATTGCTGTGAATAAGGGGGCACAAGGGGGTGTGCAAAGGTGATGGGGGTGCTGGTGCAAGTGGGTTCCCCTGGGCTTGGGGTGAGCAAATCAGGGCTGGAGCAGAGGAATGGGTGATCTTACTGGGGTGGCTGGGAGAGATCAGGATGCTCTTCATGTATCCTGCCCCAAGGGTCCTGTCCTTTCCTCCCACAGGTCTCTGGAGCCGTGGTGGTCTCCGGGCTGGTCCAGCTGGCTCTGGGAGTGTCGGGCGTGTGTGGCTGGGCAGCGCGGCACTGCGGTCCCATGGTCCTGGCCCCCAGCCTCTCCATCATTGGGCTGTCTGCGTACAAGGAGGCTGCTCTCTTCTGCTCTGCTAACTGGGGGGTAGCACTGCTGTACGTCTGCCTGGGGGCCGTGCCGATGTGCAGCCCTGGGCGCTTCCCTTTGCTGTGGGGACAGGAGCGGGGCATCCCTGTGGTGCAAGGCATGCGTTTGGGGCCCCGGCTCCGTGATGCTGCATGCTCACCTGTGCTCCTTTTCCTAGGCTCATGCTCCTCACCATCGTCTTCTCCCAGCACCTGGGGTCCTGCCGCCTGCCCGTCTGTGCCTGGCCCAGTGCCCCAGGGGCCTCCATGGAGCCATCCGTCCCCACCCTACGCACGCTCTCGGTACCACCGCTTGTGTCCCTGCTCCCCCTCACTGTGTGCGGGCTCCTTTCTGATCCTGGTGGGGGTAGGTGGGACCTGGTGGCCCTGGAGCAGAGCTGGGTGCTGGGGGCAAAGGCAGTGAGTGAGAAGTCCTGGTGCAGTTCCTGGGGCCTCGGGAGCACAGGGACCTGTGCTGGCGGGTGCTGGAGCAGCAGAGCCTGGGATGCGTCCTCTGGGGACAAGGGGTGACGTGGCACAGCTCCTTGGGAGAGGCCATGGGATGGTGGCCTCTTGTCTGGGGTGCAGCAAGCAGAGTGGTGGTGAGGGTGAGCAGGGGAGGAGGATCCCCTGCCCAGGTTCTCCTTGCTGCCTTGCAGGTACTGCTCCCCTTTGCTGTTGTCTGCGTCATCTGTGCCATCCTCCGCCACCTCCATGTCCCCTGGGACTCGCTGGACCTGGCCACAGCACAGTTTCCCTGGGCTAACAGCACCTTTCACCCCCCTTGGCTCCAGATGCCCTATGCAGGTGGGGGGCAGCAGGGCTGAGAGAGGCCATTGCCCCTCGGCAACGTCACCTGTCCCCTCTCCTCTGCTGCAGGTGAGTGGCCGCTGCTCACCCCCCGGGCACTAGCGGTGGGCATCGCCATGGCCATCGGCTGCAGCGTGAACTCGGTGGGCTGCTACGTGCTGTGCGGGAGGCTGCTGCGAGCCCCCCGGCCACCCCCCCATGCCTACAACCGGGGGCTGTGTGCCGAGGGGCTGGGCAGCCTCCTGGCAGGGCTGCTGGGCACTGCGGGGGGCACGGCCGCCAGCATCGCTAACACCTGCGTCGGCGGCCTCACGCAGGTAGGGCTGGGGGGAGATCAGCGAGGGCTGGGGGGCCACGGAGCACGGCGTGTGGGGGACCTATTGCCGCGGCACCTGGGCTCTGGCCCCAGGAGCCGGGGGGTGAGAGGCGGGTCTGCCCGGCAAGGTGGTGGTGCTCCCCGTCCTCACCCTTCCTCCTCGGCACCAGGACGGCTCTCGCCTCTCGGTGCAAGTCAGCGCGCTGGCATGCGTGATGCTGGGCATGTCCCCGAGGCTGGCAGGGCTCCTCTCCCACATCCCGCTGGCGGTGCACGGTAGGTGTCCTGCCCTCCCGCTGCCCTGCGGAGTGCCGATGCGTGCCCGCAACCTGCCTGACTCCTGCCCCACGCAGGCGGGGTGCTCTGCGTCACCTACGCCGTGGCCGTGGGCACGGGGATCTCCTACTTCCAGTATGCGGACATCGACTCTGGGAGGAACATCTTCATCGTTGGCTTCACCATGTTCATGGCGCTGCTGGTGCCGCGGTGGCTCAGCACAGCTCCGGTGCACCTGGCCACAGGTAGTGGGGACATTCCCCAGGGATGGCAAAGCCTCAGCCCCGCGGCATGGCAGCCACGCATCCTCAGCGTCCTGGGAGGCTGGGGTGGGGCATTGAGCCCCTGGCTCTACGACAGCTCCTGGGATAGGATGTCCTGGGTAATTCTAGCCCTGTCCCTCCAGGCTGGGTGCCCCTGGACCTCCTCTTCCTCTCCCTGCTCATGGTACCTGTCTTTTTAACCGGCTTCTTGTCCTTCCTCCTGGAGAACACGGTCTCAGGTGAGGGGATGCTCTGGGTGCTGCAGTGTGTCCCCATGACACCCTGCTCCTGACCTGGCCATGGGGCGGAGGGGCCAGTCCCCAGGCGAGCCCCCTGCCTCCGGCCAGCACTGCCAGGACCGCAGGTGGGCAGGGAGGGTGCAGACAGGGAAGGGGCTCCCATCACCCTGGTTACAGGAACCCTGGAGGAGCGAGGGCTGCTCGCTGACCGGGTGCCGCTCGCTGACCGGATGCCGTGGAAAGCTGGGGCTGGTGACGTCCAGCCCTGCGGAGAGAGGGGCAAAGCCAGCCACGTGTACGGGCTCCCTGCCGGGCTGAGGAGGCTGCTGCCCTCCTCCTGCAAAGCCTTCCCCTGCTGCTTCCTCTGCCCGGGGAGTGAAGAGGAAAAGGAGGAAGAGGAGGATGGCTGCCGTGTGGCCGAGGAGGGGACCGCTGCCGCAGGGGAAGGGACACACCTGCTCCTGAAACCTGGCACGGGGGAGATGCAGGCAGAGAGGCGGCCAAGCCAGACGGAGACACTTGCATGGCACACGGGGGCCTGACCCAGGTGGGGATACCTCATGGGGGACCTGAGCCGTCCCTCCAAGGCAGCTCGCAAACCTCTCCACTCAATTTCTGAAGCCTTCGTGGGCAGGAGAGACCTGCACTTTCACACTCCCATCATGGACCTCATTTCCCTGCTTCACAGGGGAGCTATAAAAACCTTCAACCAACTTCACCTTTGGGGTTTCCTTTCCAGCTGGGATTTTTCTGGGAGATGTCAGCTCATCCTTCCATGCTGTCCCAAGGACTGCGACTGCAGAGGGCACGGCCATCTGGCCCCGCTGCAGCTGGGGATGTGGGTGCCCCTACACCCCATCCTCACCCCATGGATGCTATCACCCCATGGATGCGGCTGGGGCAGGGCTCAGTGCTTTTGGCAGCCCCAAAGGGCCAGGGTCCCCACCTCTGCCTACCTGCTGGTACCTTGTAAAGGCAGGGAGCAATGCTCAGGAGTGAGGCATTGCCCCTCGTATACCAGAGACAGGGTCCTGGGCTCTGTGTGAGGGTGCAGGGGTTTTGCTGCTTATCTCCCATAGCAGCAAAAAGGTACAGGGCTCCTCTGAGGGTCTGAGAGCGTCACTCCACAGCCCAAGCAGGAGCCTGGGTGCTTTGTGGTCAGAGGCATGCTTGGAGCTCTCCTGTAGCATCTGCCCAGGAACTGCCCTTCCCTTCCCTTGCGCCTCTCCCCCTCCTTATTGCCTTGTCCCAGCTGCGCCCCAGCCTGTAGCACGAGGTTTAGAGCACGGCTGCTGATCCCCCAGCTCTGGTCTACTGGGATGCCCCAGGCTGGGGCTGCAGCTCAGCCCAGTTCCCCTAAGCTAGCCAGCGGTGGATTTCTCTAGGGAAAGAAACATCGTCTTTGACCCCTCGTCATGCAGCTCGGTGGCCAGGTTGGTTCCCGGGTGCCGGCTGGTTATGCTGTCTGCAGCAGGATCTGCACCAGCCATGCTGCAGCTGCAGCATTTGCAGTGGATCAGAGTCCGTGGGCAGGGCCTTGCGCTGCCCCCGCCAGGGGGTGGGAAAACTGGGGT
>VXAL01015334.1:0-19376 GCA_013399475.1 Chauna torquata
GTCTTCCCTTCCTGCAGACGTGGACGAGTGCGGGGAGGGCCTGAGCCAGTGCGGCCCCTTCTCCGTGTGCTTGAACGCGCCGGGCAGCTACCGGTGCGAGTGCCGCAGCGGGTACCAGCTGGCAGAGGACGGGCACGCCTGCGTGCGTAAGTGCCAGCCCCGCAATTCAGGGTGCCGCATCCCCCAGCCCCTGTACCCCACAGGGCTCACCCCAGCCACCCCCTGACCCACGTGTCCCCGCAGCACTGGCACCGTCGGCCGACCCCTGCGAGGACGGGAGCCACCCCTGCGCGCCGGGGGACCGGGCGCGCTGCCTGCCCCGCGCCGGGGGCCACCCTGCCTGCGAGTGCCTGCCCGGGTACGCCGGTGACGGCCGCGTCTGCTCCGGTACGGGCGGGATGGCTGGTGCCTGCCGGGTGGTGGGGAGGCACTGGGTGCCCTGCTCCAGCTGAGTGCACCCTCCCTCGCACAGACGTGGATGAGTGCGCCGAAAACCCGTGTCACCCGGCTGCCACCTGCTACAACACAGTGGGATCCTTCGCCTGCCAGTGCCAGCCCGGCTACGAGGGCGATGGTTTCCAGTGCATGCACGGTAAGGCTGCAGCGCTCGCCCCTGCACCGGCTCTGCCAGGGGGTGGCTTTCCCCATCCTCACTGCCGGTGCTTTGGCTTTCCCGGCAGCGCAAGGGAGCATGCAGCGGCTGACACCGTGCGAACACGAGCGGCTGTACCCACGGGTGCTGGGGCACATGCCGCAGTGTGACGAGCGGGGCGGGTACCGGCCCCTGCAGTGCCACGGCGGCAGCGGGCACTGCTGGTGCGTGGACGCCGCGGGGCAGGAGATTGCGGGCACGCGGACGCCGCCGGGCAGCACGCCACCGCGCTGCGGGCACCCAGGTCAGTGCCGACAGGAGCGGGGAGTCCGTCTCCTCCCCAAAGCATCCCGGCCCTGCAGTGCTCCTCCAGCATCCTTAGCACGGAGGTGCACCCAGCAAGGCGCGTGGGCTCCGGCAAAACCCCAAGCACCCCATCCTTGCGCGCGGGGACCGTGGTGACCGTCGCCCTTCCCACGCCAGAGCCCACGGAGCGGCCCCCAACCATGTGCGAGCGCTGGCGGCAGAGCCTGCTGGAGCACTACGGCGGCAGCCCCCGCGGCGACCAGTACGTGCCGCAGTGCGACGCGCGGGGCGACTTCACCCCGCTGCAGTGCCACGGGGACAGCGGGTACTGCTGGTGCGTGGACGAGAGCGGCAGGGAGATCCAGGGCACGCGCTCGGAGCCCGGCAGCCCCCCGCCATGTAAGAGCTCTGGGATGCAGCACCTCGAGTGCAACCCGCCCCCGTCTAGCGCTGCTCGGGTGCGAAGCCGAGGGGACGACGCTCTCCGAGCCATCTCTCTCCCTGTCCCCCCCCGTGGTGTGCCAGGTCTCCCCAGTGTCGCACCGCCCAGCGTCCGGCCCTCACCCCGGCCCGACGTGTCCCCGCCGGCCACGGGCACCTTCCTGCTCTACGCTCAGGGGCAGCAGATCGGCTACCTCCCGCTCAACGGCACGCGGCTGCAGAAGGAGGCGGCGAAGACCCTGCTCTCCCTGCATGTAAAGTACCTCTGGCGCTGGCGCTGGGGTCGGGCAGGGGGTGCAGGGCCGCTGGAGGAGGTCAGGGACGGGCTTTCGGGCTTTGCATCTTCCTGGTCCAGTCTTTTCTGAGCTGTGATGGCTCAAGGAGTCGTTTGCCTGCTTGTGCAACCACTGGCTGGGCTGGCTGACTGCACTGAGACAGAGGAGGAGGAGGAGGAGGAGGAGGAGGTCTCTCACCCTTCTTCCTCCAGTTGGCCCCCAGCAGAGGGGCAAGTCACTGACGGGGCTGGTTGCACAGCGGAGGTGCACCAGTGCCCTCAGAGCTCCCTGTCCAGAGTCAGCTGCGACTCTACTGCAAAATTTGCCTTTGCCCTTCCTCTGACTCCTCTTGGAGCACGTCTGGTCTGCATCTCCAGCCAGGCCAGACTGAGGGAGAGACTCGCCAAAAGCCAGGCCACGACCCTCCCTGCACCCTGGGGAAATGAAACTCCCATTGCCAAGTACTCCCTTTCCCATCCAGTCCTCAGGCTGGCCTCGCTGTTGCAGAAGGCTCCCCTTGAGCTGAAGGGTTTCAGACCCATCTGGCCGTGGGTGTGCACATGCGGCAGCTGGCCGGAGAACCCCTGCTGCAGGGTTCAGCAGGAGGCCCGCAGCAGCAGCAGCCTGTTGGTTTGAGGGGGTTTAGCCAGGAGAAAGGGATCTGAGCATCACTCCCCACTGCTGCACCTTGCGGAGCGCCCCAGCAGCTGCCGGTGCTGGCTGGTGGGGTGAGGGTGCCACTGACCCTCCTAGCCATGGTCCTGGCAGGATTTCACCCTGCGCGCCTTCCAACCCTGGCAGGGTTCCATCGTGGTGGGGATTGACTATGACTGCCGGGAGAAGACGATCTATTGGACTGACGTGGCCGGCCGGACCATAAGCCGGGCGAGCCTGGAGCCGGGCGCTGAGCCGGAGACCGTTATCAGCTCAGGTGCGTGCCCATCACCCGTGCCACCTGCCCAAAGCCGCCCCTGCCGGCTCCATGCCCATTGTGGCTCTGGGGCTGTGCTGCTCCGGGGTCCTGCCTCCGCACTCACATCCCCTGGCTTTGGGCCGGGGCTCCCAGTGCTGTGATGGGCCAGGAGCCACACGTCCCCAGCTGCTGACCGGGTCGTCCCCTCCGGCAGGGCTCATCAGCCCGGAGGGGCTGGCAGTGGACCACCTGCGCAGGGCCATGTTCTGGACCGACAGTGGCCTGGATAAAATCGAGCGAGCCCGGCTGGACGGCTCTGAACGGCAGGTGCTCTTTGACACGGAGCTTGTCAACCCCCGGGCCATCGCGGTGGACCCCATCCGAGGGTGAGACCTCATTTCTAGGGGGGGGTGTGCAGGGCTTTGCAAGGCGCTGCCAGGATGGCACTCGCCAAATTTGCAGCAGGAGCCGTATTTGGGGGAAAAAACAAGCAGGGCTGCTCGCCTCCAGCGGGGTGCTCAAGGTGGGACTAGGCATGACCGGAGCGATCTGCCATGCTCGGGGGAGAGCCAGACGCACACAGCAGTGCCAAGACCCCATCTTGGCCCTGGGAGCAGCTCTCCTCCATTGCATGCCCTGTATAGGAAGGATTGGCTCTGTTCCTCCCTCCCTCCTTTTATTTAATAATTCACGGTTTGGCTAAACCTGCTGTTTCAGTGTCAGGATTATTTTTAAAAGCTTTGAAACAGTGTTTGAAAACACAAGCTGTGCCTCTAGGGTGCTGTTGCAATATAAAATGTGCTACTCCTAAGACTCGCCCTCGTCTAGGAGCTACAGTTTGGGTCGTAAACATGTTTGACATCATTCTGGTTTTCTTTTAGAGATTTTTCAAATCAAATAAAGATCTATTGCAGGCAGCGCAAGGGCAAAACCAGGCCTCCCTCCTGATGAGAACCGGTCATGAAGAGAAAGCCGGTGATCTGCCAGTCCTTACTGTCGTGTGTCCTGTTTGCTCACTATGTAATTATTTCCCAAGCAACCTTTACTGGACGGACTGGAATCGTGAAGCACCGAAAATCGAAACTTCCACTGTCAACGGAGCCAACAGGAGGGTGCTGGTGAACAAGGACATCGGGTTGCCCAACGGGCTGACGTTTGACCCCTTCTCCAAGCTGCTCTGTTGGGCAGATGCAGGTAACTTTGCTGAGGACAGGCCGGGCTACCCCACGCTAAGGGCTGAGGGAGAAGCCAGCTACGCATGTCTCCAGTACCTGCAGTCCTCTCCATCCCCTTCCACTGTCCGGGTCCAAAAGACTTGTAGCGTGACAGCACTGGGGGGCTCGCAGCATGAGTTGCTTCCACATCCTTAGGCCAAGAAGCTGCTGCAAAAATTAGTGAGCACAGTGAATTTGTTTTTGTGGCCTGGTAACCGTTTCGTGTTTGAAAAGGAACGAAGAACCTGGAGTGCACGTTCCCCGACGGAGCGGGCAGGCGCATCATACAGAACAACCTCAACTACCCCTTCAGCATCATTAGTTACGCCAATCATTTCTACCACACCGACTGGAGACGGTAAGGGAAGAAAACCTGCTCCCTCCCGCAGCCAGGAGAGCTGAGCGAGCAGTTCCTAGGGCTCCGTTCCCCTAAGCTGCCAGCCTCCGCCGCTCCCAGCAAGTTGTGCTGGCGAGCAGCTTAGCGGGGGTTTGAGCCAGAGGGGGAATACACACACTGTCCCCAGCCCGCTCCCTGCTCCCGCGTCCCAAAACCTCACCCGAACACTGTCCTGGGTCTTCTGCAGTGCCGGTCGGCAGCAGCCGCTTGTAAATCTTTCTTACAGCACAGAACAATTGTTTAGAAACAACCCCAGCTTCCTGGGAGGGACAGAAATAGTGGTGTTTTATAACTAAAACTTGGCAAAGGCTTCTACTTGAGATTAAGTCAGAGAAAAGATTCTGTCCTCAGTTGTTCCCTCTCCCCTACCACCCAAGGCACCAGGGTCATCAGGAACTCGCCTCTATTCCCGTTCCAGCTGGAAGCTCTCAAAACTTCAATCAAATCTTAGCAGATTACAACAAACACTTAAGTGCTTGCCACACCTGGACAAGACTCTCAGGGAGACAGTCTCTCCCTGGAAGGCTGTCTCTGTGACTCTACATCACCAAAGAGCAATGTAGTGAATGAGCTGGATGTAGATTTCATGGGGCAAGTTCCCTTTGACTTGTTCTGCAGGCATTCAGACCAATCTTTTTAGCTGCCTCTGTCCTTAAATGCATGTAGATGGGGTAAAAGAGGAAAAAACACTCAAGTAAAGCACTTCTCCTCTATCAACAGGGATGGCGTCATAGCTGTTAATAAAGAAACTGGCTCCTTCACCGACGAGTATCTTCCAGAGCACCGATCACATCTTTATGGAATAACTGCAGTTAGTCCCTACTGCCCTGGAGGTAAAATACAGCAAAACCCAAGCCCCTTCTCTTGCCTGACAGCTGTTACATGGTAGCCGTGCTAAGGATACCAATTTCTCTCTGCAGCAAGGAAATAGTAACTGCAACTTCAAAAAACAACAATCTCCGCACCCAAAAGAACTTCAGACCCAGAAAACTGTCACTGCATACAACTAAGGGGTAAAGCCCTTAATCAAGGCCAATGAAGCAACCTACCTTCCTGCAAAAGATCATCATTTATTTAAGTTATACCTCAAGTCTTTACTACTGTATTTTTTTTAAAGTGAAAAACATTGATATATTAGAGAAATGGCCTAAGATTCACAGGACCATTTTTTGTAACTCTTGCTTATGCAAGCAAATTTAAAATGTAGTTTTCTTATTCAAATATTTTTTTTATTGGAAGAATAGATTAATTTTTAATAGTTTGACAATCTGACCAAGAGGTCCTTTTATCCAAAAATAAGCACATATGGGAAGCTTTGGATGCAGTATCTTGCTGGGTCTAAGTAATCTACAGCCCTGAAGACAGAGAATGTATATGTTCAGAAAAGCGTGCAGAACAGTTTTGTGATATAGCACAAGGCATTGAAGTTTTTCCAGAAGACAACTCTGTATTTTCAACACTGCCTCAATGCATGTCTTTTAGTATTTATATTAGAAGAATATGCTAGAGTTGATCTGTTCATGCTTGTTGGTTCTCCTAAGTGCCTTCATAGACCTACCCAATGTAGACCAATACATGTTCAGAAATGCATTTTAAGTTGTAATGCTTCACTTTTTCTAGGTTACTTCAATAATTGAATAAAACAGTTGTTTTAAGTTTCCCTTTGGATTTAGTTTAAGTATTTCAGACGTAAGGCAGATTGTGAAGAAGCAGCAAGCAAGCCAGGAGCAAGCTGTTCATATGGCAGGACCTCAGCAACAGAGGAATCTCCAGAGCCTTTATGAAACACTCCCTTCTCAACACAAAGCCAAAAACAATGAAAAAAATCATTTGCAAACTCAGAGCTAATCAGAACAATTTGTTTCTACTTCCCCAACTTCATTTATTTAAAGAAAAATGATGATTCACAGAACAGTCAGAATTCAATTTCCTGTTTTCTTTCAAATCGGTAAAATAATATCCATTTCAAACTGCATGCCAGAGTTGTAGAGTTGTACATAGTTCCTAATTGTACTAAGTACACAGGAGACTAAAAGCTTTAATCCCTTCATCTCCCAACTTTCCCCAGTCTGTGGTCCGTCTTGGGATCAGCAATAATTGCCTGAACTGCTACGATCGCTTCGTTAATTTTCGTTTGCAGCTCTCGGAGCTCCTCTATATGCAGCAGTCGCAGAATTTGGGCAGCCTCATTGAGAACAGCATCTGGGCGAGTTGCAAAAAGAGAAGTATCAAGCATTTACATCTGATGTGAAGTTCTTAAGAAAAGCTTAATCTAGGTTAACACTCCACACTTCATTCATGCTTGTAGGTTTCATACTTGAAATAGGAGACAACTTGTCCTGCTGCTAGAGAGGGACGGTGCTCTGCAAAGTCTCACTCAGCTTTGTGCAGCCCTTGCTGTAATCCCCAGCCAAGGTGGGTCAGTACAAAGTATTCCAAGCAGTAATTTAGTTGTACGTGGGACAAAAGTGAAACCACACTGGTGGAGTCCAGGTCATCTGACTCTTGCTTACAAAACAATCTATCAGGTCATGCCAACTTGCACTGCCTCCAGTTAGATTTAGGTAAATCAGGTAGCTAGAAAACATGGGAGAAGCACAGAGGTCCTCTGCTGGTAGGAGTAAGGTTGTACAAAACAGCAGTAACAAGTTGCATTCCTTCTCTGTGCAAATGTTGCTGCCATTAAAAGCTGTTACTGAAACATTACTCCGAAACAATATATTCCACAGGTAAGATTTGTGCTTTTCTGTTCCAGCACAAAACGCTCAGGAGTGCCCATAAACTAGCTGGGAGGGAGCGATTCTTTCCACTACATGCTTCCAGAAGAATCACACTTTTTTACTGTACACATTATCTACATATTTGACAGTAGTATCCTTTGACAAACACTGCTATTTAGAAGTAACATTAAGAGAACTGCTTACCTCCTGTGTCAAAACCAAGAATATGCTTTTCTAAAGCAACAGGCAAGCCCTTTAAAAAGAAAAAACATGTTCAAATGCAATTAGAAATGTCAGTTTGCATATTTAGAAAATAAAATCAAGTACTACACCAGATAACTCTGGAGGCAAGCACACAAGTTTTGCTTATATAGACACACGACAACTTCAAAAAATCATCATGCTTGATTATATAACTGCCCTTGTGTCCTGAAACATCAAACCCAGAGCATTAATAATGAAAAATCTTCATCCTTAGTAATATTCCCCCTACTTGTCGAGCCAGTCCCACTGAATACACACTGCCCGTATTCAATCCTTAAAAGGCTAACCGGCTGTACTGCAAGAGAACACCCGATACAGCAACATCCCTAACCAGACACAAACAAGAAGCACGCACAAACTCGGCTGTCTTAGTAACTATTGCCTTTAAACAGCTGCCAGATTTCAAGGCACTGGCTGATTTAGAAGCAAGCTGTAATCAAGTGAGTTTCTCAAGCACTGAACTTGGAACATCAACATCCTCTGAAGCATTTTCTCAAGTGTTGAGCTTAGGAATAAATCTAAACGTTCAATTTTCTAAACACTTTGTGAAACACTGCAAGTAGAAGTTTTATAAGTGGTCATTTATAAGCATTGCTCTATTTCCTTTACCCTCTCCAGCTGTGGAGAAGTCACACTGAACAATCACTCGCCATGTTCCAACATACACAAATTGATTTAAACAATGAAAATCTTAGAGTTTGCTTTTGCTGACTATATAACATTTTTCAGCATTTGCCTTGCACAGCAAAAACATTCAATACCATTAGTTTCTACAATGATGGGGTTGCAAACCTTCCACACAGTAACAATCTCTTAAAAAAATTCTTTTTATATATATAATCTTAAAAACACATCTGCATGAGTGCAGACTATATTGCTAAAATTTGAACAGCTTGTTGATAAGAATGCCACTAGTGCCACTTCAGGCAGGCTCCAGCAATATCAGACCACACGTATAGTTTAAGAAACAGGTTTACATTTAAGGTTACAAAGACCTCATTGCCACCCTATGGTGTTTTTGGAAATGCGAGAGCTGCTAGACATTGATTCGGCTAGTTCTTTGCAGACAAATTCCCCAGTGCCACTGCAGGCACCTCCAGTGCCGAGTGACCACAGAGGCACTTTCAAAGCATCCAGTCTTTTCAGACACGCTGGTAGCACAGCCCTGTCCTCCTCCCACATCCTTGATGTGAGCTCCCTTTCGGCTGTACACGCTGCTGTCTGCTCCCTCTGGTGGAAGCTGTCCTTGACAGAGCAGTGGCCGTGGCCCTTCCCCAGCCCCGCAGCCTGCAGCGGTGGCACTGGGCTGGTCGGGCACCCACTGCTGCCACGACCAAAACAGGAACATGCCCATTTGCACAGTAGCTTCAAACAGGCGGGGAAATGAAGAGCACCTTTACATCTGTTACCACACGGAGCAGCTCATTTCACAGCCTCATTTTCCCTGGAAGTCTAATTTAGAACTGCTGCACAAAATGCTTGCAATGGGCCTGACCACTGCAGGCATCTCCTCTGTAACTAGAACTGTTGACAGTAAAACTACAAACCCCTGGGAATGGAAGGAAAAGAGCGTCCAGATTTCAAAGTACGGGGAAAACGTACCCACTTTACTGTGCTTTTAAGCCTACACCAGGTATGGCCTTCAGGAGCTCCCTTAAGGTGATCCTGAAGGGCTGCTTCAATGGCATTTGTTGTACTTGATCCTACCCAGGATACATTCATCAGGTAAGGGAAGCCCAGGACAGGCTAAGAGTCTGTCAGCACAGATGCAAATCCTACCCAGACCCTGAGTACACTGAATTGTAAGTCATTCAAAATATTATTTAAAAAAGCCCGTCTTCCTTATCTTTAAAACCACAGCTTGACAGCCCAAGATAAATCTTATTTTGTGTATCTAAACTGCAAGCAAAGAAGTAGAAGTTTCCTCAGCATAGTCCTCATACACATCCTTCAGAGATGGCATTTCTACATCTATTTTATCTCTTCTCCACTGTATCTTGATATTGCCAAGAACACAATTCATGACATTTTGTATATTGAGTTGTCAGCCATGCAGAAGTCCAACAGTTATAAACTGTTTCCAGGGACAAGACTTAATACACAAAGTGTCACTAGCTCACATTCTGGCCATCAACAAGCCAGCCAAAGTCAGAAGCAGAGGTTTATTTTCCCCGTCCTCCCATTCTGTGACCCAGCTGTCCGCACTGTTTTTTCCTCCATTTATCCAGCATGTTATGATACTGATGATTGCTACTGGCACAGATAAAGCTGTTTCCTTGCCTCCAACCCCTGCCTTTCGTCCACCTCCACCCCACTTGGAAATTAATATTCATACTGAGAATACACTTCCAATGACATTACCACACTCGAACACAGTGACATTTCAACCTAAGACCTGACCACGCTCTGAGGACCTAATGACTATGAATTTTGCCATGAAAAAACTCACTGTTCCTCAAAGAAGCTAGTTCTGCCAAACTCGCAAAATCCCATTTTGATCCCTGCACGTCAGCTTTGCAGCTTTGTAAACAAGAACAAAAAGTAGCCTTTTATTAGTAGCAGTTATAGAAACTAAAATGAATACAGCAGTCCCAGCTGCTTTCATATTCTCCTACTCTTTTATATCTTTGGATATAAAAGTCCAAAGCTCTGATTTACTGTTCCAAGGCTTCTGGCAATTACTGCATTGTGTCTCTGAGCACCTGCGATTGCCACTTAGTAAACACCATAAGCAGTGTTATGATAATAAATAAAGCATGGACTGCTCTGAGCAGCTGCCAGAAGAGATGACGGGACTTGCCCTCTTTGACTGGATCCAGTTGCTTTAGCAGGGACATTTCTAAACATACCTCTACAGGGCAAGAAAGGCTCCCTTCCCTGGCTGCACCCAATACCCAATGCCAACAGCTGCTATGCCAAACACTGGAGAACCGAGATGTTTAAGAAATGACAATCTGGAAAACCAGTCATTCACAGAGAATTGCTGGTGTATTATTCATCTGACCCACAAACAACATCTTACAGACAGACACCTCGTTCTTAGAAAATAATTCTGCACAATCCGAGGTTCAATTGCAGACATTTCCTTCACCATTTCTCACTCGCGGGCAAGGGGGAGAGGAGCTGGGTGTCCAGCATCCCATTCTTCAAATTCATATGAAACTCGAGAAGCAGAACACTCCATACAAGGAATGATTCACCTGCTTATGCAGCCAACGCTGCTGATTCCAAGGAAAAGCTACGGCACACGTTTCTTTGGATACTGTGGTGCTGCTGTGCTGAGCAGTAACAGCAATCCTTTAGCATACACTAAGACAGGAAAACAGCTATTTACATGCAGTATCGTACATGTACATATATTCGCACAAAACTGAAAAAAGAGCTTTGTATACTCCCCTCTGGGTCTTTCGGAATCAGAATTGCCAAAGTAAAGCAAGTTTCCACCACCCAACTAAATGAAACAGGTTCCGTTTAAACGGAGATGGCAGGTATTGAACAATTAACGCCAGATGGACTTGTGCACTGTATATACAAACCTCCTTGGACTGATTGGCCTTCGCTATGGCATCCTGCGTCAAGCGCTCTTGAACCAAAATGCGAATTGCCTAGGAAAAACATTTAAAGGCCAAAGTAATTCATTTATGTCTTGATGCATTTCACAGCAATTCCAAAGGAACAGGAGCCAACATCATAACGTAGCATAACCACAGCTTTGTGAAAGACTTCTGGAAAGCTCTTTCAGACCTCAAACCTTTGCAAATAGCACTATTCCTTGTAAGTAGCATCTTCTACGGGTACAGTCTCTTTGGTTATGGGAAGGTGGCTTACCTAAAAGAGACGAGGATGTTACGCTACTCACTTCAGCCACCCCTGGGCCAGAAACTGCAAAGTACTAGGAACAGTCAAGAAAGTCTGCCATTCCTAGAATGGCACAAAATCGTACTGAGCTATCAGTTATGGATACCTACAGCTGTAAATGCTTCTAAAAACAACAGAAGGAACATTATGCAGGCAGTCTTCCACCAAAAAGCACTTGGTCTGTCAAACACATTCCTCAGGCTTTCCCTGATGAATAGCTCAATGCGACAGAAGCAGCCATGCTGCTTCATGTTTCTCAACCAGGATTTCTCCTGGTTTTGTACACGATTAAAGTTGAGAAGTGATCCTACAAAGTTGCCAGTGAGTATTTCTAGAAATCTTTCTAACTGAGAGAATTGGCCTGGACATAAGAAATGATTTAATGAGAAGTTTAACTTTAAATTCCAGCAGTGAAACCAGACCTCATATAAAGAGAATTTTGAGTGCCTTTTGCATTAGAAAAAGGGTATCCAACTGTGTTAACACAGAAGCTTCCTGATCAGTTTCTCAAATTTAAATTAATAAAAGGGGGACTCCAAATACCTCTCTGCTTACTCTGGTCAAGATGTGGCCAAATGTCTGTGGCAGGCTTGCATTCTTTCAGCTTCCCTAAGGAGCCATTCCAGAGTGTCCAAGCCTGAATACGGATCTTAATTTCTATGTACAGACATTGCAACAAGCCTCCTTACTGTGGTGTAGAATTAAGAGTTTCACTGACACATTCTGTTATCATCAAGCCTTGAAAACCAGCATTACTGTTTTCCATGTAACACAAATCGCCATTGCAAGAAACTGTTCTTACTGCAATTAAAAGAAGGAAAATCCAGGCTAGTGGTTTTGTCCAACTACCTTCAACCACAAAAAAAAAAAAGAGAGACTAGAAATGCTGAAAGAATGACAAAAATGTAAATACACTCATGCAGAAAACACATTCTGCTTTCTGAGTTGTTAGTACCAAATTAGGTAGACCCAGACAAAGTTTGCCAGCCCTGGGATAGTTCAGTAAGAGCAGTGGAAGGAATTCTGTTGAAGAAGGGCTGAGATCATGCTGCAGATCCACAACACCACCATCCACTGGGTCTCCTCTACCTCAGATCTCTTTTCACTTTACGGTTGTGGTTTTCTTTTTTTTTTTTTTTTTCCTTCTCCCCTTTAGGCGTTTGATACCTGAGCCCTCCACCCCTCTCTAAGGATTTCTAAAGGATTCAAGGGCTATTTGGGTAAAGCAAATGAGGACACCATACTGGAGAGAATGAGAAAGTGACGGGATAACTACAGGGCATCATTTCTTTAGGAAACCAGGCTAACACGATAATGCGTTTAAATATACCTGTTATAGACTTACACAAAGTGTAAGCTTTACAAACTTCAGCACAAATTTAGCATATATCGCAGCTTCTGTAATGAATGGGCCTTATTCTCTTGTTATTCAGTGAAATAAGTTTATTTTGGTGCCAAACAAAACTAAGTTTATTTCCATTTATGACATGATCACATAGGAACTCTGGATTGCTACCATCTCACTACATACAGTGATTGAAGAGTCTTGACCCATAATTTACAGGTAACTACAGAGTTCCACAACTAAGTCACAAATTTTCCCAAAGTCATAAGAAAGATGATTTAGAAAAATAATTAGCTTATTTACTGCATTTAGAGGATATGACTAGCTGTCAAGACTAAACTAAACCGACTTCATTAGTGACAAGGAACAAACAACTCATAGGACCAAAAGTCATGAGGAGATAGCATTTAACTCCAGCTTCTCCCTATGTTGTTTTAAAACACCTTTTGCATCAATTAGCCTCTATGCGTTCAAGTTTCTCTTTTCATTTCTAGAACTGGAATACAATGCTGCCCTTCTAGTGCTTTCCTCAGTATTTCTGAGGTTTACCGAAACCTCGCAAAGCAGTAACTTCTGCTAACCTAGAATACTCCAAATTCTGAAAAACAGTTCTCAGCTAGCATTGGAATTCCAGGAATTCAGCTACAATCAAACTGTTTACCAAGGTAATTATCCCTGTGTTAATTTCTGTGATTTATATTGTGTTTTTATCTGCTTGAAAAGGCACATACAGGATTAATTTTACTTTGTTTGTTCCTAAATAAAGTCATAGCTATCAGTAACTGTGCACCACAAGCTATTACATGCACACTCTCCACCACTGGGGGGGAAAAAAAGGAGGAAAGGAGGTCTGAAAACTGTGAAGCTCACCTTAAGCATTACCAAGTAGTCATCATGTCGCTGGATTTGAAGCAGATTAGCTAAAGCCATCACTCCTGCCTTGAAATCAGGATTATTCACTGTAAAAAAACAGCAATAAAAAAAGGGTAGTTTAACTGGCTGGAGAAGACAGAATTAGCTTCCTGGTTCCATGGTATCAATTTACCCTCCAGTGCGGGCATACACAGCAGCAAGCAACCACTTTGTCACAGCAGCAGTGTAACAGAAGGGAAGGGTTCAGCCTGGTGCAAGGCTTAAGCTCATGTAAGTTAATGAAAGAGGATACAAAGCAATGAAAATGTGCCACTAGGCTTTGTAACCAGGTTGCAGAATATCCAAGCACAAACAGCATTGTTTTCAATGCAAAACATTACATATGTCCTTCTGCACAGGAAACCAATGTTAAGGCTTTGAAATTAAAGCCCATCATGAAGATAATCTCTTTTAGAAATCTATCTATGCCTGCTGGGTGACGGTAGAGCCAGTTCCTAGCTGTCTTTCTGTAGGAGTAATGTGGGGAGGTAACAGTTGGACCAGATGATCTTAGAGGTCTTTTCCAACCTAAATGATTCTATGAGATTTGGAGGACTTAGGGCTACTTTTTGTAGCTGTTTTCCCACCAGTTCTACTTGTTGCAAATGTGCCTAGAAAGAAAATCAGGGATCACAAGAAAGTCATGGCTGTGGAAGACCAAGCCCATATGTAATAGGTAACAGTACTGGAGTAAACAGTCTGCCACTGTATTTCCTTACCTTAAAAAAAAAAAAAAGCTATGTCAGAGTCTATGGTCAAAAGATATCTTGCTACTTCACCCTAATGCACAGTACATGCTCATGTTTTAACAGCTTTGCAGAGAGCTGTATAAGATAAACATCCCTCAGCTGCTTCCTCACTGCCTGTTCAGAGCCCTCCCAACTTCTTCGTATCTGACCAAGTTTCTGGGCACCTCTTTCAGCTGGGAAAGATTCTGTCCCCCTGCCCTTCCTCAACAGGAAAAGGTCTGCATCAGTGCACATCCAGACACCCAGTATTCACATGGAGCAGCTTCTCTGTCCTTTAGTAGGAATGCAGACACAAGCAAACAACTCAAAGTAACTTTCAAAACAGTGTTCACAGAGAAGCAGTTTGGGACAGCACTAAAAAAAAAGTATATGAACCCTGTATTTCTAAAGCTTTAAACATGGCTTTAAGCAGTTGTACGTATCACAGTATTGCAACAACTTACAATCCAAAGAACATTACACAGGCCACAGCACACATTCATGTATGATGCAGCCATCATACATGATACATCCAATGTTGCTGCACACTTACCATCCAAGTTAATCAGCGGTTCTGCATTTTTTGCTGTATTGTCAGTATTTTTAGCACCATCGGGGGTAGAGTCCTTATACTTGTCAGCTGTTAAATTAAGAGGCAAATATGACCACCATTAGGGCTAATTAAAAAAATAATTAGTTAGCAGTTTAGAACCAAACTAGTTTGTGATCGCTGTGTTTTTGGGGTGTGGTACATGCTCAACAGCCTTCTCGGCTCATATGCTGCCATTTTGGAGCTCCTTACTAAATCCCCTGTGAAGGCTGCTATTCTAGTGAGTTGTCCTAACAGCTCCCATCTGCCCAAAGCTTATCACTTACTATCCCAGAGCAGTATCAGAGCATGCTCCACGCTTACGTAACTCATTATGCTCTTGATTAAGGCTCTTCTTACTATCCCAGAAGGCAGCTGAACAAGCCGCAACTTCCACCCATTCAACTAGGACTGGCCCTTTGCCGTGATCAGCAGTATACGTACGGATCAAGAACTACAAATTCAAGTTGGGCCTGACCAGTGAATAAACCATCTCCAGCGGAGGCTTTGTTTTATAGACTGCAGCATTCATATATGGCCCACCAATGTGTTTTTCAAGTATTTGGAGGATGGGACCTCTGCTGGTTCCTCCGTCTTCACGTAACTCTGAGTAACAGGCAGCTCACTTTCTCCAGCATGATGGACTAAGAACCAGCTCTACAGACTGCAAGTATTTCTGTCCTGTCCTTGTCTTAGGCAGAGCTCAGCCCTGCAGCAACTAAAGGCAATGGAAAACAGTACTTGGCAATTGTAATGTTTGCCACCAGTAAGTGCATTTGTATCTGCACTCTTGCTGTAAGGAAAGTGCTGCTGACTGTTGAGGCTGAATTCAACTTTTTCATACCCTTGTCCCAGTTTCCAAGGGTTCAGGATCTACTCCCTGTGAAACAAGGGTTTAAGAATAACTTATTTGAATACATGTAGTACTAAGGAAAAAGCACTTAACAGACTTTGGAGTAAGTTCTCATAAAAGCAGTACCACAGGAAGAAGGGTACAAATATAAACAACGGGGTTTGCTATATCCAGAAACAGAGTAGCAAATGGGAGTATGTTGCTGCACTGTCCCACAGGAGCAGAGCTGAAGAGAAACAGTCCACGTCTGAATACGGTGCCAAATCAAGAACGTGAAATTTTTTTTTTTAAAGAAAACATTATATACTTTTGACATTGTCTTAATCTGACAAATACTTCATGACATTAAATAGCCAAAGAGGTTTCCCTACCACTTTGAAATATTAGATAAACTCAGTCGTACCATTATCTCCATACTCGAGCCTAACTGCTAACCCAAGAAGCCAGTCCACTGTTTCTTGTCTTTCTTGCATTTTGAAAGGACAGTTTACATCTTTCATATACTGCGGAGCAGAAAGGGGAGAAAAGGAACAGATGTTATTGACTGGAAGGAAACACTTGTACAAATTAGCTAGGAGCACAGAACTGTTTTGTAAACAGCCATTTTCCCACAGTCCCTACAGTTGTTAGAAGATAATTATTAAGCATCATCATCATTACAAAACATCCTACTGCAGCATCTGACCCACCTGAGGCATTTGAGAGCACTCCACTCCACAGCTTACTCTAGCCTGCCTTTTAATAACGGCACCTGCTTTTCATGAGTAACTGATGCCATTCACTCTCAGGTAGACAACCAGAGAATCCAAACACTCTCCGCTCTCTTTACACAGTGAGCAGAGACGAGGAAGAGGAGGACAGAGAACAAAAAGTACAGCAAAAACTTCCTCTCTCAAGCAGGAAGAATGATGCTACCTAAAGCTTTCACAATTCTGGTATCAAGGTACAACGCCCTTAAAGCATCTGGACAAAAATCAGAGGATTCTGAGGGGCAACAGAAGCAATTTTTCCTTTGAGGGACTGTGTGCAATGGGGGAGGACAAAGCCAGGCTGAGACACTGTCTTCGTTCTTTTGAGATCAGAACACAGGACCCAGCCCAACCTGCTGCCAAGACGCCCAAAGCCCAGGACACGCTGAAATTGTGCTGTGTCCCTTTGCTGGAGGGAGTGGAGAGAAGCGCCACGCAGCCAGCAGCACCACCACTGGAGGGAAACGGCACCAGGGGCTGGAGAGCACAGAGCTGGCAAGACTCTGCTGGCAGGCAAGCAGAGCAGGACAGTCTGGCCAAGCCAAGATGACATGGAGCTACAGCTCTACAGTACTGTGCTAGACACTAAGTACCACTGATACCGCAACAGCGCCAGCAGCCAGTAAGTCCAGTATCACATGTTTAAACGCTGCCTTGGCATCAGCTGTGGAACCATGCTTTAGGCTTCCACTAGCAAAGCAGGAGCACTACAACTCTGAACCTGCGTAGTGAACAAGGCGAACAGTTCCAGGAAAAATAAATGAGATGAAGGGGGCACTGAGAAGCATTTTCAGCTCCTCACAGGGCTGCTGTGAGAGAAAAAAGTGGAAACAAGCACAGAAACGGCAGCCCTACAGTGACTCAAAATGCTCACAAGTACACAGGAGATCACTGACACAACTATGGCTGCTTGCCACGCTCTGCGCTAGCAGTGGAAAGTCATCTATCTAATTTAGCAGTAGGTGCAGAGTTGAGCTGCAGTAGCTTTATTTCATATACTCACAAAGCCTACAACTGTGTTAGCCTAATCCATTTTTGTTTTGGTACATAAAAACCATAATGTAGAAAAAGCTGTTTATTTGTAGCCAATTTTCTTTCTACATCAAAAGCTAAATCAATTCAGGCAAAAAAGATTAGGATAGAAGCTATTGCATAAAGATGGCTGAGTGAATATTACACACAAAAAGTTCTACCATCTTAAAACTCCTGCAGTTTGGCTCCAATTATTTGAATTTGAAATTCCTAGAAATGGAAAAGTTCAGACACAGGACAAATGTTCAGTCATTTACATTCAACAACTACAGAAGCCATGAATTGTCACTGACACAAGACATATTTATAACTTAAACTTGTGTTGAAACAACAAAATACCTTTTCAAATGATTTGGGCCAGTCATCACTGTGTATGTTTCTTAAATTCCCTCGGTCTTCAATCTTGTAGTGTCTGATTTTCTGGTCTTCAAGCCAGACAATAAAATTCCTGAATTCTGTTTCATCTGTAGGGAGAAGTCAACACAGCAGGAATTAATTAACACCTTAAGGGCAAAAACAAGCCCTTAAGTTTTGATCCAATTAATACAAATACCAGTGCCCCTGAGCACTTTCATTTTTGCCCATGAAGAAATATATCTAACGCTAAAAATCACATATTCCAGGATAACCTCTGACCAAAGCTCAACACTGTGAGCTTTTTTTCACTTTTCAAGTCACTTTGAATTGGCTATGGTTGGCAGACTACACTAAAAGGCATCAGCCAAAAGGTTGTTTTTATTAGGAATACAATTATAACTGTTACTAAGCAAAGAAGGAAAAGTGAAACAATGACATTGAGAAATTCAGTTCCTCACTCTGTTGCCTAGACAAACATGTCACATGCCGCAACAAACCCCAGCCTGTACCAAAGAACAATACACACGCATCCCATGACTGTGCAGAGGCATTTTCTTCCTTCTCTGTTGACTCAACTTTTCTTGGTTGTTGACCCAACATTTCATAATTT
This sequence comes from Chauna torquata, assembly GCA_013399475.1. Classification (NCBI taxonomy): domain Eukaryota; kingdom Metazoa; phylum Chordata; class Aves; order Anseriformes; family Anhimidae; genus Chauna; species Chauna torquata. Next base: position 18,156 of record VXAL01015334.1, read on the forward strand.
GGAGTTGGAACTCCACAATACAAAGACTGTGAACCAAAGATATTGGTACCGGACAAAGCAATTACTTTGCACCTGCACTTCACGGCTCTTGAGCACCACCAGCATCTCAAAAACCAGCAGTGATATTTTGGCACTGGGTGTTTTAATATTCTGATTTAATGAGATTAATATCCTCCTGCACCTCAGACTGGGGTAATCAGGGACAAGAATGCTATTTCTACCTGTCAGGAGTGTCTTCTAAGTGATATCAGTGTCCTACTTCCATTGAATGTGTTGTAAGAAACAGAAATGGTTACAACATACGTGAAGGACGGCTTTCAATAACACCTTTTACAACTCCTACACTGACAAAATGAACCTTTGAGGAAAAAAAAACAACAAACCATTAACTACAAAGTACTTAAGATGCACAATAAAAGAAGATGACAGTAGACAAGAGAAATGAGTCTACCAGAAGCACTGAAGGAAAGACAACCCATTAAAAAGATGACCTGAAACTTACAACAGAGCACAACTGGCTCACTGTAACATTTGTTACATTGCCCTTCCAAGCAAAAAAAAAAAAAAAACCGTTGCAAAAGTCAGCCAGCACAGTATTGATATGCATCAGTGTACTAGGAAACAGACCTAGCCACGGTACTAGACCCTTTTCCGCCACACTGTCTGTGCCTTTTTCAGCGTACAGGACAAGGCGGGCTGCAGGGACAGAGGCAGGTTAACACAGCAGCTGAGGGTGCTTTCCGCAGCGCTCGTGACCCCATCTCCTGCATTACGTACGCTAAGACTGGCAACGAGAGGAGGCAAAGAACAGCAACGGCGCTGTCTCCGAGCTGCCCTGGGCTCCTGGCCACATCTGACTTGCTCTGTTTCTACGCCCAAGGAGCCCCCAGGGCCAGGCCAGCCACACACCCCGCTACGACGCCTGCCGGGCCTGGATTTCCCGGCGCAAAGTCGGGATTTGCCCCGTACACCACCCGCTTTGTGCCGCAGCGAAGCCTTGAACCCCGAGGGCTGCGTAAGGCAGACACCGGGGGCTCGGACCGGCCCCAAGCACCAGCAGAGGCTCCGGGCCCACGCTCCCCGCAGCTGGGCCCCCGCCCGAGGCCGCGCCACAGGAGCCCGACGGCGCCCAGCAGCTCGGCGGAGGAACCCCCCCAAGCCCAGGCGGCGAGCGGGGCACAGCGCGGCGACGCGACGAGCGAGCCGGCCCGGCAGGCGCCG
>VXAL01015334.1:19736-31790 GCA_013399475.1 Chauna torquata
GAAGGAAAAGGGAAGGGGAAAGCGAAAGGGGAAGGGAAAGGGAAGGAAAAAGGAAAAAGGAAAAAGGAAAAAGGAAAAAGGAAAAGAAAGGGAAGGAAAAAGGAAAAAGGAAAGGGAAGGAAAAAGGAAAGGAAAGGAAAGGAAAGGAAAGGGAAAAAGGAAAGGGAAGGAAAAAGGGGAGGAAAAAGGAGAGGAAAAAGGAAAGGAAAAAGGAAAATGTATAAGAAGGAAAACGAGAAAAAAAAAGAAAACATATAAGAAAGAAAACATAAGAAGAGAAAAAAGAACAGGTCAGTTGGAAGGAGCTTCAAAGACCATCGGCCTTCGCAGTCCAGCCGCGGGACCCCTTCGGGGCCCACCAGAAGTCAAAGCGCGTTGTGAGGGCACCGTCCGAACGCCCCCGAACGCTGACAGGCGCGGGGCACCAGCCGCCTCGCTGGGCAGCCTGTCCCGCCGCGCGGCCGCCCTCACGCAGAAGAAACGTTTCCTCGTGCCCAGCCTGAACCCGCGGGCCCGGCACAACGCGAAGCAGCGCTGCTGCCCGCCCTCTCCCTGCAGCTAACGAATGCAATTAGTGCAAGCGGTCGCACGGCGAGGGGTGGGCGCCGGTGGCGGTGGGAGGCGGCGGTCGCGCCGCGAGCGGACCCAGGCGGTGCGGAAGAGCGGGGCACGCTCCCCGGGGTGGGCGACGTTGGCGGTTCGCGCCGGCGGAGAGCTGCAACACCCCCGGGGCATCCCCCCGGCCTGGGCGGCCATGGGCTGCCTTGCAAACCCGCGCTGCTTCCTTCCCCCCCGGCACCAGGGGCTGCCCGAGGGGAACCAGCCCTGAAACGTGGCCAGGAAAATCACTCACGTTCAAAACCCCTAAAAAAAAACAGAGTGAAAATTCCATGCCTGGTAAATGTGGCGTGGCCAGGGCATCTTTTTGGCAAGCGCCGGGGAAGGGAGGTGGGTGCGAGAGGGCAACGCTTCCCTTTGCTTTGCCTCGCTGCAGCCCGGCCGCCCTGCTCTCGCCCCCCCCGCCGCCCACCGCAGCGAGGACAGGACCCACAGCAGGATCTGTCCCGCAGCCACCCCCCGCCCCTACCCGCACACACACAGCGTCGTCACCAAAGGCTTGAAACAAATCCCAAATTTTATTTCCAACGAGTACACAGACCACGTGGGATGGGGATGCGCTACATCACGACGCCGATCTCCCCGCGCTGGCTTTTAATTACAGCCGACAACCGGCCCCCCAGCGGTGCCCGCTCCCCAAAACCCCGCACCGATGGGTACGGCCTCGCCCCGGCCACCAGCGACATCCGGAGAAAAAGGCGAGTCCTGTGCCAGTCCTCCGGAGATTTTCCCTTCAAAGCCCGGGGCTGAGGCTGGTGTCCCTGACAGCGGGCCGGGAAGGCAGCCGCGGGATGGAGAGGCGACCGAGGGATTTTGCGAGGGGGAACGGTCTGGGCAGGTGAGGGGACTCCGCTAACAAAGGCGTTTCTGTGCAAATATAACGCGGGGGTGGGATACTGGCGGCACACCAACGTCAACACCACTGGGAAGGGGAAGTAAAGACCAGCAACGTACGACACCTCCGGTGGGTAGTTTCGGCTAGCTCAAAATCCCCCCTCTGGACTCCTCATGCAGCTTTATGTCTTTGTTGATTTATTAAGAATTCCGGTTGTAAAAGACGCGAGTCATTAAAAAAATTATTACAAACCATGCCGGCACTTGGGAAGGGCTGGGGTGCGCGCCCCGGGTCAGGCTGGCCGGTGCAGAAAGTCAGCATCGAAAAGAAAAGACAAACCAGGCCAGGGGGTATTTACACGTCTTCCTGGTAACACCACGTGCGGGGCCAGCTGCGGAGCTCGCCGCTCCAGCCGTCCCGGGGCCCCAAGGCCACACGGTGCGGCGGCAAGCTCGGAGCAGGGGACGGGGACACCAAGGCACCGCGGGACGCCGGGGAGCACCTGGGCTCCTCGCGTCGCGAGAGCGCTCCCGCGTGCCCCGCCTCGGAGTCCGGCGTAAGAACAAGCGGTCTTCAGCGTAGAAGACTAGAAAAAGAGTATGAAAAGGTAGAAAAAACAAAAACGCACTTGTTACGGGCTAGAAAGATTTGCAGAAAGGTACCTAAAGACTATTGCCCTCTTGAATATATATATTTTTAAGCTGATACTTGATTCAGATCTCAGTTCAGCGAGGTTACCGCAGACCCCAGAACACCCTACGAGAACCCCAGCTAATTTTATATGCAGATCCCAGAGTCTCCCGGGGGTTTAGGTGAGCAGAGCCCCCATCCCACCTGCCCGGCAGCATCTCGGTGTTCAGCGGCGGGAGGGAAAGGCTTCTCGCAAGCCACGTCCTCGCAAGCATCACCCCACCGCAGAGCCCAAAAAAGAGGCGTTCGTCGCCCAAAATGCTGGTGGCAGGTGACACCTCTCTGCGGACCTGGGAACAAGCCCTCATCGTGGCACGGGGCGCGGGCTGTGTGTAAACACGGCATCAGGCACCTGCAGGAGCGGGAAGCTCCGGGCATCATCCTGTACCCTCCCAAAATCGCTCCCCATTGCCGTGGGGGGAACGGGAAGGGGCAGGAGCATCTGCAGCGGGGAAGCCGAAAGAACTGGGCAGGGGGCAAGAGGCACAGAGGTGTAAGAGAAGGGGACGGACCCGGGAAGAATTGGCCGGCGCTGATTTTGGGGTCTGCAGCCACCGCCCCGAGCTCCTGCACCCCGGGCTGGCCCCTGCCCTGCCCCGGGAGGTGCTGCAGGAGTCGGCTTTGCCTTCGGCATCGCCTCCGGCATCGCCTCCCTGCCTGCAGCATCTCCCACCAGCACGTGGTGTCGAACGACAGAAAAGACAATCCGGAGCGGGTGAGCGGAGACCAACTGCCATGCACTACTACCGAAAGCCGTCACAGGAGCACGAAGCACCAACCACAACACAATTCACTTGCAGGGGCGAAGCTACCAGACACGTCACGGGAAGCGGGGTTCGCTAGGGGCAGGCGGAGCGGCACGGGGGTCCCGCAGCATCCTCGCTCCGTGCCGTGTGAGCGCAGGAAATGAAAAAGCACGAGACCGAACATTGTGAGTAACACCACAGTCATCTAGCCTGTCGCTATATATCTGGCAACTTAAATAAAAAATAATATTTGGAAAGAAACCAGCAATATCATTCCAAGAAGGTTATGCACATCCTTAGCAGTTACTTTGCTCAGCACCACTCTGGTGCTTTAAATATGGAACAATCAAACAATTTTGTGAGCAGAAAAGTGACACGAATTTATTCTTTACGTTAATTTTTTTTTTTTTCTTTCTAGGCAACTCTACAGACTTCAGATCTTTTGCCTCGCAATGCAGATCATCTTATTCCCCCAAGGGCGGCCAGGTTCTTTAAACATGCACATCTCTGTAGCTTCCAGGCCGTGTATTTTACTTATTTTTGTTTAAATTCTGTGGACTAGCAGGTCGTCCCCGTTCCTAAAAACTCTACATCAGTGTTCAGGGTGGCCTGAGTGCCGGTCAGGCTCCTCGAGGGTTTACAGGATCACGCAGAAGAACTTCTTCTCTCTAAAGGGGTTTTCTGAGGCCGGGACGGGGGTCAGTAGGGGGTCCTCCTTGGCGTGGGCTTCGCAGTACGCCATCAGGTCTGCCGCTGCCTTCGACACCTGGAAGAGAAGGAGCCACGCGCTGGGGACAGGCTGCAGGGGGATGTCCCGCCCTGGGGACAGGACATCCCACCACCGCTGCCCCTGCCCTGGAGGTGCCGCCTGCAGAGCCGGGCTGGTGGCACCCCCAGAAAGGCACCAGCCGAGGAGCTGTTGCGTGCCATGTCGCAGCAGTCAGGGTGGAGCAGAAAAGGGCAGAGCAAGGAAAGACCCTCCCGGCACGGCTGGTGCTCTCCCTAGGAGCGAGACCTCAGGACAGCGTTGCTCTCAGTTTCCCCGCTGACCTCAAGGGCAAGCACCGAGCACCGCGCGAGGCTCAGCTTCACCGCAGCAAGCAGCAGGAGCTCGCCAGCTCCCCGGAGGGAACAGCCCCTGCTCCCCAGCCCACCCAGCAGGGCAGCTTCGCCGGGCGAGCATCTCCCACGGCCACCGGGATCGTTGGGATGGATGTCCTCCATGGCCTCCACCTGCCACCACGTCCGATGCCTCCTACAACGTCCTTCTGAGTGCCGCGCGCCCTTGCAGCATCCCTCTACGTGGGCGACCGGTCCCCGAGCCACGTTACCTTTATCCTGTCGATGTTGGCCTCCATCTTCAGCTGCTCCACCAGCTTGCGTGCTTGCGCTATGCTAGCAGTGTTGTTGCTGGCCATCGGCACGCCGGGCGCGCTCCCCGGGCAGGCTGCGGGCAGGAGCACGTGGGGGAACGGGGGGCTCGGCGCAGAGCTGCTCGCGGCCCTGAAATCCCAAAAGTGATTTGCTGGGGCTGCATTTGGTGCAGGGAGGTGTTAGAGCCAAGCCATACAGATACGGGTGCAAGGGTGGGAGACGCAGACCAGCATTTAACCCTGTGTTTAGACGAGGGCAGAGAGCCACCAGCCTGCAGGGGCATCGCTGCCGGAGCGAGGATTCCCTATAAGCCGTGCTTAGGGGATGCTGAGATCTTCCATAACACAGCCTGCCAGCAGCGCGCTGTATTTCGGCTTTTGGCGGTATAGGAAAGGCTGCGGTGGCAACAAAGCAGAAGGAAACCAGGGAGCGAGCTCAGGGGCGCACACGCGAGCTCCCCGTGCCTCCCCCGGCCGCAGTCCCTGAGCAGCCCCTGCACATCCCCTGCAGCCGGTGGCTTTTGGAGCAGCCGGGGACACTGCGGGATGGCCAAGCTGGGCCTGCCTTGCTCCATCCCTGCTGCCAGCTCGAGCGTTCAGATGCTAAACAGGATGCGGGAGTTTCCTGTCACTCGAGATTTCCACCCCGGGTGGGCGGGGGACGCTCAGCACGGCCACGCTGGCTCTGTCACGGATGTTTTTCCGTTACCATACGACAGCTTTACGCTCCGCAGCGCCGGCCGGGCACCCAGCACCAGCCTCCCCGGGCAACACATCCCTGCCAGCGCCCAGTGCCTAACGCAGCGCGCAGCCCGGCCGTGCCGCACCATCCCCAGCCCATCCCAGGGGAAATGGGGCTGCTGGGACAAAAGGCCGTCCCCGCGCCTACAGAAAATCCACCCGCCCCGTCCGGACCCCCAGCCAGCCCCTCGCCCGCTGGAGAGCACCGGCAGCAATTGCGTTTACCAGAGGCAGGTCTCGCCGGTGGTGTGTGTCTCTAGGGGAATAGCTGCTCCTCTTTGGTGTTCGACACCTTTAAATGAAGAGGGAAACAGAGGGGGAAAAAAAAAGGAGACCGATTAGATGGATGTGATGACAGGCACTGCAGAGATAACGTTATTTATGTCCCCCAGGCAGGCTGGGGGCTTCCTTCCGCCTCCCCCCGTGCCCCCCGAGCAGCTCGCCTGGGCACAGACCGCAGTGACGCTGTTTGTTTGCATGCGGCGAGGCTTTCGGCACAGGAAGAGGTTTCGAGTCAGCGGGCAAATATCCGAGGGCTGCTGGCAAGCGGTCCCTTGGCTGTTTCCCAGTGAAATCAGCAGAAATCCTCCCCCCCCACCCCGGTGCAGCTCCCTCTGAGCATCCCCAGCAGCCAGGGCTCCTGCTCCGCTGCAGTGGAGAAGATGGCCCTGAAGTGCCACCAGCCAGGCAGGCGGCAAGAGAGGACCGAGACCCAGCTGGGACAAGCAGGGGACGTGCCCTGACCACACACAGAGATTCTGGGGCGATGCCGGGGCTCGGTGCCGCTCAGCCCTCAGCCAGGATCCGGCCGCACGCCCCGGGAACGCTCGGCCCCTCCACAGAATCTCAGTGTGGGAACGTCAACATTTTTGGAGCCAGCAATGGTTTTACAGCATTTCCACGCTGCAAGCAACTGGGCGTGCTTCCTTCAACATTAATAACAAAAAAATAGCTCGTGAACATCCCCCACTGACAAACCACCCCCCACCAGCCCCGGCAGCAGCAGAGCTGTTAAAACAGCGCAGCCACAAAAGCAGATTTTTTTATCCCGATGTGAGGACACCCATCGTACCTCCGGCACGGAGCCACCGGGAGCAAACCCCAAGCCTCCGTGCCTTTCGCTTTGCTTCGAGCCAAGCCACGCTGCTCGAGCATCCTCCTCTCCTTCATCACCCATCCTCTTCACATCCGATTGCAGGCGGGGAGCGGCCCCGCAGCCCAAAAAGAAAACCAGAGGTGCTGGGAGTGCCCCGCTGCCCAAGCTGGCGCTTGGATTGAAGTTTGCACCTTGAGTGCTTTTTGCCCCCCCCGATGCATGCCCGGGGCCCTGGGTGCAGCCGGTGGGATGCGACCGGGACGCTCCTGTGCTGAAGGCGCCCAGCAGGGCCGCTGCCCCCACCGAAGCAGCGCGGGTTTTCATCCGTACACGGCGAGACACGATGAGGTGTGGGCTCCCTGCGCTAGAAAACAGGAGCTTGCATAGGTAGTGGGTAGGTGCCGAGAGCGCCGGGCAAATTAAAACCATTCCGGATGACGTATAAATCCTCAGATTTGATGAAAAATGCCAAAATATTTGAAGATGGCTGTTGCTAGGAAATTTTCTTTTGGGAACTTCTTTTATGGAAATTTGGGGGTTCCCAGCCCCACAGAGCGACAGCAGCCCCAGAACTGACCTGCCAGCGGCTCGGTACGGGGACCCACGTGGGTAAGGGAGCCCAAAAGGAGCAGGCAGGCGGTTACGAGATGATCCAAGCCCACGCCATCAAAATCCCTGCCATAAAGTTAAAAATCACCGCGTCCTGCGACATTTCCTGAGCCCCCGCCGGCAGCAGGGCTGCTGTCACACAGGGGGACGCGCTGCGCCCTGGTGCTGGAGGTCCCTGCAGAGCACGGGGCTCAACGGCACCAACACGGCAACGGGGATGGCATCTTATTCCAGCAGCTCAGTGGTGCGTGTGTCTGGATAATAGGATTCCTGCCCCGGAGACCACAGGTTAATGAGTAAGGATGCTGTTTTATTTTCATGTTAATGATGTTTATCACGTACAGTACATGGATATTGTCTCTTTTGGGCTCTGTGCTGTAATTACAGCTCAGGCTCTCAGGAAGTTGTTTTGATGCCTGTCCACTGTGCAGAGGGATGGCAGGCCACTCGCTGCATGTGGCAATAGGCTGAATTCCTTTACAAGGACACAAAAGCGCCTGCGATAGATGTCTGGACTCCGAAATCTCACTGCTGAGTTTTGCTAGCTCGTGCCTATGCTCCCAGCGGTCTCTATTTAACAAAGAATGACTGACCGGTCTGCACATCTTCCTCTTTCGCCAGCCAAAAGAGGCACCAAAAATTGGGATCCAGGGGGGATTTGCACTGAGTCAGTTGCGCGAATGGCGAGTGACTCCGTTGACCTTGGGGTGCCGATCCAGCATTTGTGGCTTTGTTTGCTTGGTCCGGCTCTGCCGAAAACTCCAGCTTTTCCCCTTGACATGGAGCAACAAAACCCAAGCTGTGGGTTGGTTTGCACCTTGCATGGGCTCCATCGCCCCAGCCCCAGCCCCACAAACACAAAACCCTCGCCTCGCCTCCCCCCAGCCATCTTCCCCTGTCACTTGGGCTTGGTCTCAAGTTGAACGTGGGTGGAGAACAGCATTCTCCTAAACGTTTAAAAAACAGCACTTTAATGGCGAGTATTTAATCCAAACACCTGAAACCGGTGGCTCTCATTCCAGAAAGGGGCACCTCGGAGCACGTTCGGCATTGGATTAGGTCTGTTCCTACTCAAAGGCAGCATTAAGCCTGCCTGGGACACCGTCACAAGACACGTGCTTACGTCCGTGAAGGTGCAGACGGGCGGAGAGCGCGATGCTTCGGAGCCCAAAGGAGCCCAAAGCAGCCCGCGCCCACCTGCTCCTGCTTCGCGGGCACTCTGCGCCTCCAGCTGCCCGCAGCCTGTGCCCACCCCGCTGGGGGCCCTCTGGGTTTTAAACATGTGGATCATATCCTCTCCCATCCCCCGCTTCTCCACATTTTTTTTCAAGTCCCAGGTGGTTTTTGTCTGCTTTGAAGAAAACCGTTCTCCCCACTACGGCTCCTGGAGAACCAAAAGGAAAAGTGACGGCCGGGCCGGGTTGGGTCGTTCTGCAGGACAGAAACCAAAAGCACTGACATCTGCTCGAGCGAACCCTCGCGCTTCCTCCACCTCAAAGACCAAAAGCAGCTCCCCAGCTCCGGCATCCCCCCCGCCCCGAGCAGGTTTTCAGAGCGAAAGCAGGAGCCTCCCTGCTTGGCAGTTTCAGTGAAGAAGCCGACCTCCCCGCCGCCGGCGCACCGGTGCCGTCCACCCAGTTAGCTGCACAGCAGCCAAACGCAGCTGGGGCAGCCAGGATTTGGGGGGATAAGGGCTCAGAGTCATTCCTACCGGGCTGGCATCACCTGCACATCCAACCCCAAAACCCGACATACAGAGATAGCGGAGCTCGTCGGCACCGGCTGGCCGGGGCGTGGGAAGCGCTCGCGCCGGGGGAGCGGTGCTGGCCACATTTTTAAGCCATCCTGTTGTTTGTGCTAAGAGCCGTCTCTGAAAATAGGCTGCTCAGCTGAAAAATAATTACTAAATATACATATAAAGCTATAAAAATACTACAGACAGAAAGAAAATAGCAAAGAGCCATGTTTCCAGGGGGCGGAAGCTGGTGCAGTCTCATTGAGCTGAGCAGCAGTTGCAGACCTGGCTGGGAAAGGAGCCCCAGCACGCCCAAACCACACGTGTTCCCTCCTTTCCTCAAGCAAGGAAAACGTAATGAACCAGATTCGTGCCCGCGGGCCCCTCTCGCACCGCTCATCGCTCATCAGCGGTTGCAGCCACAGCCCCTGATCCCCAGCCACAGGGATTTGCTCCCTTTTCCAACACACGTTTTCCTGCCCCATGTCCGACGTGGCGCTTACATCGCTGAAAAGCAGCCCGCGGGTCGGAGACGTGCTGGCAAATAAATAAATAAATTTAGAGGCGCCCAAGCCGAAAATGAGCCTGTTTCCATGGAAACAGCTTCATTCTCACACCGGCAGCTGATCCCAGCCAGGGGCGAGGCGCGACGAGAGGCCGGTCGGCCCCGGTGCCGGCGTTTCGCCTGTGCTGGGGGTCTCGGTGCTGACCCACGCCCGTCCTGGCCTCCCGCTGCTGGAATGGGGAGGGCAGAAACCCCCTGCCCATCTTAGCCTTGCGTGGCACTATTCTGCTGTATTTCACCCCAAAAGCAGCAGCAGGGTCCTGGGCACCCCAGGTGATTCACAGCACACGGGGCGAGGTACACCAGGGGAGCTCCGGCAGTGATTTTTCTCCTCCAAATTTGGTGCACGGAATAGAGAGCACATCACCGTGCCTGGCTCCAGTGGGAGCCGTGCCCTGGCTGCCCCCTCCACCCATCTCCACCCATGACCTCCTTTATAGCCGGAGTCGATGGTGCGAGGCAGCGGAGCGCGTCCCATCACGGACGGCCTAAAAGCCTCCTCCAAAGCAGAGCGCGGGGACACGCGCAGACACACCGACCCAGCCCCCCCGAGCGTTTTGGGAGCCCTGCTGCAGGGTTTTCCCTTTTGCCTTAAGACGTCCCCACCGGCGTCATGCAAAAGTGAGAACCTCGGGTTTTTGTTTTCTCACGCGTGCCCTAACGGTTCAAAAGAGAAGGCAAACAGAAAGCAACCTTGACTTCCTTTTATTCGTTTGGTTGTTTTCTTAAAAGATCATTCGGGTGAAGGAACAGGCTCCTGACAGCATGGCCAGGGACACCCGCTCTGTCCCTGCTGCCACGACGGCTGCCACGGTTCACACGCGATGCTCGGTGTCTCGGCTGGGTACCACGGGCGGGGAGCGCCGACCTACGCTCCTCCTGCTCCAGGGCCAGCACAAGGCTCCAAAGGCAGCCGGGGGCTGCGGATCTCCGCGCTGGAGGTCGGGAATTTAGCAGCAGCATTGTTTCCCCAGCTGATGAAGCCAACAAGGACGTTTTCCAGTGAGGGAGAAAGCCACGCAGCCCTCCCAGCCCCAGTGCAGGAGCAACCTTCCAGCACCATGGTTTGGGGGGGGAAAAAAAAACAGCAAAGAGTTTTTAATGCACGAGGGACGAACCCTGCAGTGCCTCATTTGTGCAGACTGCTGGGACTGGCCCCGGGAGCTCAGCAAAATGCTGGGGAATAAGGATGCCCAGTGCTCCTGAGCCGCACCGAGTGCGAGCTAAGCTGCAGCCAAGCATCGCCTCCTTCCCACGGGCTGCTTTGTAATCAAGTTCAAAAACCACCCGGAATTTCACCAGCTTGCTTTTGACCTCTGGTCCATCCCTCACTGTGCTGATGCCTCCTGGGCTGAGCAAGGGCCACACGTACCGGGAGGGCAGGCACGGCCCCTGCCCGCCCCGCAGCGCGGGGAAGCTGCCGCGCTGGGGTGCGACGCGCCCGAAGGGACGGCTGAGGGTGCGCAGCCCGTCGCACCCTGCCCGGCACCCAAGGGCTCAAGCACAACTTCTGCACCTGAGCTGTCCCACTCGGTCCCCACCGGGGCTGAGCAAAGCCACCGCTGCGCTTCAGGGAAAGTGAAAATGATTTAGGTGTCTTTTTTTTTTTTTTTTTTTAAATTTAACCAAGTGTTAAAACACACCCAGAGGCAAATCGGCAAACTGAAGGACTGCTTCAGTGCCTGTGAACGGGGCAGTGGGAATGCAGCAAGCCCCTGCCCTGTCGGTCCCCGGGTGGGCTTGAAGCAAAACCCTCGCGGTAAAGGACACAGCTGCCTCCCCTGTGCAAGCGGCAGTTGGCCTTTATCCTGCAGGGATTTAAGAAATAAATAAATGCTTTCAGTTGCTTGCATTTTATTTCTACGCAGCTTGCTCGAGAAGAGAACACACAGCTCCAGAAACTCCCTGAAAACATCAACACTGCCTGGAAAACCAGGGTTTCTCAGAAATGCCCCGGCTGGCCTCCTGCAAGGCACCGTCCTTGCTGCCTGGCGTGTCCCCGCCGGCCACCTGCCTCCCGCAGGGAGGAGGCCGGGGGTCTCTCCCCAGCCCTTGAAGCCCCCTGGCCTGACCAAAGCGCATCCGGCACACGGATGGCCCAGGAGATACGGAAAAGGAAAAGACAGCAGACGTCAAGCACGGAGGAGCCGTGCTGCGGAGCGCGGTGCAGCTGCACGCCACGCGTCACCCCAGCCCCACGGCTGCTCCCCGGTGCCGATGCCCCGCGCGGAAGCGCCTGCAGCCCGGCAGCAGCGGTTTTCCCGTGCTTTACCCCAAGGTGATGCAGAGGGTTCCCGTGGTGGGACACGCTCCCACGGGCCAGGCTCTGGGATTTCTCCCTGCTGGCTCCACCATGGCCTGGGAGAAGCTGCGGCTGAGCCTGGGCCCTGCAAGCACCCCTGGCTGGTGCATGTTTTAATGCTGGAGAAGACTACGCAGACACCTTTGGAAACACTTCAGTATGTTATTTTGCATTTTTACTGCAGCAACAGCCAAGGAAAGACTAGTTCCTACTCTATAACGTGCTATACCCATACTATATAATGTGACAAGCCCTTTCTTTAGGTTGCATATCACAGGACGAGCCTTTTGCCCGGCAAAGCCCTTCCCGACGGCACGACTGCTCCCAGGCTGGAGTAACACCGATGTAACCACGCCAGGAGCAGCCGATTGTAACCCCGCTCTGACCATACCCACCAGCTGGTGGGGCAGCCATTATGTGCTGAAAGCACAAAGGAACCAAAGAAAAATTCCCATTGAGGCCCCATCATCTCCTGAATACCAAAACCTTCCCCATGGAGCCTGTTTCCTACCGATGAAGCAGCAGCACGCTGTCCACGCAGCTGTGCAGCCCCTTATTTCCCATGGCAGAAGTTTCTGCTCTAAAGCAGGGAGTAAAATGATGACCTGGGGTCTAATTACCTCCCCACAGCCTGGCCCCCACCCCGACCCACAGGCAGGGCTGCTCGCAGCTCCGTGGCTCTGCCCGTGTGGAGCCAAAAATGTGAGGGTCTTGTTTGGGAATAGAAAAGAGCAGACCCCCCCC
>VXAL01015334.1:31819-42091 GCA_013399475.1 Chauna torquata
TCCTTTCTGCCATGGTGAGACCACTAGAAAACCCAAATCACCCTTTAATTAGAAGAGGCATCACACCGCTGAGTTCTCAGTTCTTTCACTTCTTGATTCCTTCACCAAAATAACTCAAACCGACTTTAAAATAAACTCTCCGTACACACCTTGCTCAGAAATCCAATTCCCTGCCCCTTGCCCGGGAAAAGAGCGGTGGCTGACGGTGCAGAGGAAGCAACGAGCCCCTGCACTGGGAAACGGAGCTCCTCATCTGTACACACAGCTCCGAACTGCTGACCCTTAATTAAGGGAAGCAGCCAAGAGCTATTACTTCATGTTAATTAGCTGATCCTTTCTTGGGTTTCAGCTTCCAGCATCCTGCTCTTAAGTGTTTGCCAGTGTCAAGATACAGACACCGACGGGAAGGCGCGAGGTGAGGTTTGGAAGCGAGGGAAGGAGCAGGGGGGTTGCAACGCGGAGGGGTTTTGCTCCACGTTGCGTTTTCAACAGGATTTCGGCGTTTTGCTGTGCCAACGCCACTCCCAAAGGGACAAACCCGCGCTGAGCCTCGTGCAAGGTTGCCCTTTGTTCAAAACCGTGGCCGCTCAACCGCCCAGCCATGGGAATGGGGATAAGGGAATTTGGGAAGCCACCGATTTGGCCCAGGTAAACCCCAGGCCGGTGCCTTTTGCTTACAGCGCAAGAGCCTCGCGTCGCCTTTCTGCCCAGAGAGCTCCTGCACCACGTGAAGCCTCCAGCTCCACTATGGGAGCCTTGCTGCCATCACCGATGATTTCACCCAAATCAAACCTTTATTGGAATTTTATTTTAAGTAACAGTCACACAGAGCCTAATAAACCTTTCCAGCCGCTGGGAATTGCCCAACAAGTTACATCAGCACAGAAACAACCCCCTTAACCATCCCATTAGCTTAAGACCCCAGAGGAATTACCTTAGACTGCTTTAATTAGGTATCCACAGTACAAAAGAATTAATTAATTAGTGATAAGCACCTGAACCACATTACTCATAAGGATCTATTTCAAGCTTCAAATACACCAAACAGGTCACGGTCTATCTACCACGGTGGAGCAAAGCCCCGGTGCTGCTGGGCACTGCTTCTCTCCCCATCCCTGCTCTGCAGCTATCAAAGCAGGAGGCTGGGAGCTGTCTTTCCTGCCTTCTTTTTTTCTTTTTCCCTTTCTTTCCTTCCTTCTCTCTCTCTTTTTTTTTTTAAAGCATCCAGAGTGGGTGTCTTTGAGAGCCACTACTCGAACACTGGATGCACCACACGGAGATGGGAGAGCTTTATAATTATTTTGTGAGATTTGTAGCACTTTCTGCGTGGGTTGTGGGGTAAATCCCCATGCCTTGTGGCTATGGTTAACCTGCAAAGGCTTTGCTACAGCATCGATAAGATACCTTCTAAATGAGTAAAGAGTCTGCTGATGGCCAGATCCCAAGCAGCAGGAGAAGGATCACCTCTAAATGTGGGTGATTTTAGCAGGTTTCCAAGGAGGGGGCAGGGAGAGGAAAAATAAATCCCCATGCTTTTATACTTTTTTAATCCATAACCTCAAAAAGTAATTCACTGCGCTAAAAACTAAGCGGCGAGCCGAGCCAGCCATCATCCACGGGCGAGCGGCCCCGCAGCGGGGCCGGTGGTGCCGCAAACGGGGTTAGCGGGGGCTGGCGCGCGAGAAGTAGGCTGCTGCCGCGGCTCCGTGCTCGCGCGGCGAGCTGACCCATATCGCCCCAATTAAATTCAACTTCTGCCGCTCGCTGCTGCGCCCTTTTCGCTGTAACCTCGTGCATCTCGGTTGAAAGCAGACAGCGATTACGGCGGCAGCGAGCACACCTGGGTCCTTCCTGATGCAAGCAGGAGAGGAAGGCACGGCCACAGCAGCAAAGCTGGGACGGGGGCTCTGGGCAGGTGGGAGGTGGAGCGAGGGGCGTGGGTCTCAGCCCAGGAGCAAACCCATCGGCCCCTCCGCTGCGTGCACAGGAGTGCGGCCGCTTCGGCTCCGAAACTTGGGCAGGAGCGGGCACTTCTGCTTAAAAGGTTTGCAAGCCGGCAGCAGGGCTTTGCTCCGGGTGGGGGTACAACCACCGAGCCCCGGCATCCCCTGGAAGGCGGCTGCGACCGGCAGGATGCTTCCCGGCGAGGCGGGCGCTCGGACCTGCAGCAAGGCAAGGCTGCCGGTCTCTGCCCCGAGCCGCACCCTCGTGGCATTTTCCACACCATTCCTCCGCTCGCCAAGCCCGCTCTCGATCCTCCCCTCCCCTCCTACTGAACTCCAGCTGCAGCATCTCAGTTTTCCCACAGAGCCAGAAATCCCCGCACCAGACTGTTTTCCCCTTAGAACGCATGCGGAGCATTTTTTCTTTGTTGAAACCCGGTTTTTCTCACACTGTTATTTACAATAAGCTACCGGAAACCCCGAGCCGCCGGTGCCGCGTCCCTGCCACGCTTCCTGCTGAGTCAATGGCACTGCACATAGCACTAAACATCATTCTTGCTACATCGTGAAGTGACACACGTTTAGCAAACACTGCTATTACGCAGACGGGAGAAGAAAGCCACCCGAGAGCTACTCTCTGGGGCGGTGTTTTTACATTTGCAATATAAAGCGTTTGCAAAAAAATAAAGGAAACATGCAAAGCCGAAGGAACTGCGTATGCCAAACCCTGGATAAAGCAGCGCAAGGCGGCATTTCCCGCACCGGCTCGCCCTCCCATCCAGCCGCCCGCCGTGGGGTTGAAGCCGCGCGAGGGATGCGGGGCAGGATGGGGCCCGAGGCCGTAGCCCACATTCTGGCCACGCTGCGGGCCCCAGGTGTTTCGTTTATTCCACCCCGTGCCCGCTCCCATGTCTTTAATCCTGCAAAACAACCCGCAGCCGCTGCGCTTCAGCTTCCCGAGCGGCAAGCGCCTTTCCCTGCCCGCTGGGAGCTCCGCACCCGTCTGTGCTGCCGCTTTCTGTGTTCCTGCCGGCCTGAACCGCGGAAACCAGCGAAGCCGGCTGCTCTTTCGGGGGCCGGGCTTCGGCTGCAGGCAGAACGGAGGAGTAGCATCAATTCCAAGCCAGCCTAAGTTTCACATCCATTAATGGAAACATTTATACAGGACTCAGATTTAGGCTTGAAACCGATCAGCGTGTCCCTTATTTGCTGTCAGTGCCTCCCCACAAGCCTGGGTCGCTGCATTATCATCATCTTTTTATTCCTGCCTGGCCCAGCACGAAGGGAGGAGCTGGGGCGGCAGCGTCCCCCCCGCAGGCATCAGCCAGGAAGCACCGGACATGAATACAGCCCCCAAGCGAGGACGTCAGGCTGAGCAGCGATTATATTAAATCAGCTGATAAATAATGCAAAGTATTTTGATGGTACCAGCTCTGCAAGCACCGCACAAACACCCTCACGTCTCCACAATATTAAAAATACAACGGATGAAGAGAAATCAGGTCAGCATGACTTGAATAATTGAACCTAAAGCCCTTCTGAAACCCTGTCCTTGGGGCGGGCTGGAGCACAGGTCCCCCGGTGGGTGCCGCAGGCCACCGCCGCTGCGCAAGGTCCATCGCTTGCTCAGGACTCGCACAAGACCTGGGCAACACTCAAAGCCTTTCCACCCGAGGTAAAGACCTCTGCGTGGCCGCTTGCCAGCGTGAGAAGAGCTGCTCCGGCGGCAGACACGGTCCCAGGGACTGATGAGAACAGCTCTGAGGGGTTTTTACAGGTCGTGGATGGCGGATGACCCCGAAGGACCCCAAACCCCTGGAGACCCAACGAGGGGGGAGAAGTCCCCAAGAAAGCATGTGGAGCTGTGTGGAGAAGACCTGGCCAGGCTTCTGTGTGCCACTAAAGGCAAGTGGCTGCTGATGTGGTCCTGGGCCCACATGGACTCATACGATGCCCAGGAGGTGGGACCAGAGACCTCCAGAGGTCCCCTCCCACCTAAATGAGTCAATGAGCATACTGGTTCATTCCCAAAATCCCTCTCTGCTCACTGGAGAGCGCCTGAGGAACCCTGAGCAACAGGAAAGTGAAGGGGAGGTGGAACGGATCCTTGGGCAGCTCTCCCCGTGGCCACCAGCTCTCGGGGCTAATGCATCCCAGGCTGGCAAAAGCCAAATCCGCAGCCAGAGACTCCTGCTGCAGCACAGCTTCACAGCCCAGGCAACCAACGCTATTCACCCTTTGGCCTCAACTCCGTCTGCAAAAGCAGCCAGCCTGCTCGTTTATCCCAGCCGTCACAGAGGGAACCATCTCCCCACGCTCCTCATCCAGCTCCTGCCAAAAGGGGTCAAATTCAAGCGCCGACGCAGGCAGCAGGAGCCCAGGGAGCGAACGCAACCGTAACGCAAGTGCGAGAAAACTGCACGACGTGCGCTTCTTCCAGCCCAGACGTGCCAGCGGAGCGTCCTCCAGAGCAGGCTGGTGAGCCAAAACCCAACCGCGCCGGGGCTGACGGGCGAGGAAGCCCCCACCACGCAAATGGTGGGTTTTGCACACCCGCTGGGACCCGGGGGGGGCACGCACCCCACCAGGCGTCTGCAGAGCCGCGAGCGGGGCTGGGCTCATCGCAGCCTTGGCGGGAGCGGAGGGGAAGCGCCTGAGACGCCTCCCACGAGCGGCTGTGGTCGCGGCAGCAAACAGCACGGCCCTGCTCGAGAGAAACTTCATGGAGATCATGAGAGGTTTCATCAGATAAGAAGAAAGAGCAGGAAGTGTCACGAGTTTTACTACCAAGCAGCTAGAGATCGAGTCCGTTCACCTCAAGGGCGACCAAAGGGCTTTGTGCAGCCCCCGGTACGCTGAGGCCACGCTTCAGGACGCCCCAGGGCTGCTCAGAGGCACCCCTTCTGGCAGGTGCCAACACCAGGGCTGCCCATGTCCTCCAGCTCAAAACACAGATGCTGAGAACGTCTCCTGTTGCTCTGGCCCTCGGGCGACTCGGGCCAGCGTGTTGGTGTCCCTCCAAGATGACCCTGGCAAGAGGCAGGATGCGGCAGGAGGGTTCGGAAGGGTGACGCAGCGCGGAGACCGTGCCCCTGGGCTCCATTAGCGCGAAGCGACCTCCAGGGACACTCAGCCTTCCCCCAAAGCCATAAACCTCGATAGGCTGGGTGTGTGCCGTAGCTAAGGTGCCGTTAGCTTCACCTCGGCCTGAGAAGATCACGGGGAGAGGACCAGCGACCCAGCAGCCTCACGGCGCGGACAGACAGACAGCCCCAGGGCACAGGATCGCACCCAGAGCCCGCGCTGCCCTGGGGTGAGGGCACCCACCTGCCTGCATCCCGCTTCCCTCCCTCTTGCTGCAGCTAATTCCCAGTAAAACCACAGACGCTGGGACCGAAAAGGAATTAAAACAACGCTGAGCATCTCGCCTCTAACGGCGACTGGTGCGTTGTTACCCAGAATGGCCTAAAAAGCACAATTCTCGAAAAACTGCGGCGGGTGGACACCCTGCCTGGCCTCAGGTCCCCGTGGCCGTGGGCTGGGACAATCCTCTTGGCCACGGAGACCGATCCGGCTGCAGGATCCGGCCCCGCTCCCACTCCCCGGCTCCTGGCTGCGCTGTCAGCAGAGGAGCGCAGGTTTCCCAACACAGAGGCACGGCAGCGCTGATGAGACCCGCCTATAATTAGCGCAAAAAGTCCAACCGGGCGGTGTCGCCGTGTTCCCCAACGTGCCAGTCGTTGTGTACGTGAGTGTGCCCTGAGTGTCCCTGCGCCTGTTTGCAGAGGTGCTTGTGGCACCAACGTCCCTGTGAGGCCGAGGAACAGCTCCGGCCGCGGCAGCCGGACCGCGGGGATGGGTTTTAGCAGCCCCGAAAGGGAGGATGCTGAAGCAGGAGCGATGCTGGGCAGCGTGGTGGGGGTAAAGCAGCAGCACAGTGGGGTCTCCTGGGAGCTGCAGCGGGAATATCCTGTGCTGTGATGGGTTTTCTCCCCTTTGCTGGGATTGCATGCCATCTAGGAAGGAGCATTCGTTGCTCGGGATCCGTGATGAGCTCCGAGGCTCGGGCAGCACTGCTTTTTCACGCCTGAGCCACTCCCGCTTACAAAGCCGGGCTGCGCAGTGAGACAAGCCGCTCGTTGGGAGCGTTACGGGAGGGGCAGAGCAAACTTTCCTTCCCAAAGCCAGCAGGAGAGCAAGTGAGGGCAGGGCGATAAACCTGTTAAACCGAGACACCGACTGAACTAAAGGAGCTTATCCGCCAAGCGCGATGTGCTCCTGCGCTGCAGCCGCCCCGCGCCCAGGTGCCACGGTGCCCGCTCCCGTCCCCGGCACACGGGGCGAAGCACGCCCGGATTGCCACCAACGCCACCGAGAATAACCACGTGCTGCTGGTGCCACGGTGGAGAAGGGCATTGCGTGGTGATGTGCCCGAAAAGACGCAGCCTCCGAAGGCACCGCCACCGCTGGCAAACCCACGGCTTGCTGCGAGCTGAGGGAAGCGCCACAAAGACGCACGCTGCTGCCAGATCCGCAGCCACGAGCAGTGCTCCCGAGCTCCAGCTCAAGGACGAACCCAGCTGCTTCTTTGTGAGCACGGCGAAGCCAGAGGTCTCCTTCCAGCTGGCAGAGAAGCCAACACACCTGGACAAGTGTCCCAAAGCTGCTCTCACTTAAACACAAACCTCCCTGGTTTCCAGTCCCTGCATCTCAGCTGGCTTTTTGTGCTAAATGAGAGCATCACCACTGCGGGAGACCAGCACTGGTACCCGCCAGCCACAACCCGGGAGCTCCCTGACCCTCTCTAATTAGACGGAGCTACAATGATGACAAGACAACAGGGGAAGAAAATTATTGTGTGAAAAGCAAGGGAGGACGAGATAAGGTGAAAACTAATTGTGTTTGGTACGATAAGCAGGTCTGGGTACAGCTGCTGCCCAGGAATTGTCAAGGATGTTACCAGTTGCATGCAAACAGCAAGGTGGGGAGTTTCTAAGGTTGGTACAATGCCATTTCAGGGATTTTTTATTATTATTTTTTTACCCACTCAGTGCGTAAAAAATTGGTTTTGCCTCCATGAAACGGAGATGCATTATTTCAGGCTCCAGCCTCCTCGTGGCCACATTCTCGCACGTAGCTCGCGCGGGGACGCGCACACAGGAGGCAGCGGCCAGCAGCGGGCCGGTGCCGTGAGCTGTTCCCACCAGCCACAGCCCCAAACCCAGGCAGACCCCACAGGGCTGCTTCCCAACCCTTCCCAACCGTGGGCTCTGCCCGCCTTGCCGCGAGGTTTTGGAGCAAACCTCACTTCTCCAGGGAGCCAAGTCCTCGTCCTTCCACCAGCGGCAGCAGCTGGAGCCCGTCCTTCTCCCCAGACCTGCCTTTAACTGGGGCGAGTGCCAAATTGCTCGTGCCAAACACGTGCAGAAAGCCTCGCTCATCCAGCCAGGGGACACAGCGTGCACTCCCCCCAGCCATCCTGCTGTCCCCAGCAGAAGCAGAGCCCCCGCTTTCACTTCCCCCCATGAGTTTGGGATGCAGGGCTGCCCTGCACCGTGAAGGACCAGTTTGGGGGTGCTTCGACCATACACGTTGCACACAGGGAAAAATAATGCATGCGGAAAGGGGGAACTCCCACTGGAAGTGGCCATGCAATCAGTCCGCGCAAGGACAAGCACAAAGGTCCCCTTTCCAACACAGCACGACGTGCTGCATCCCGCACCCAGACCCGGAGCACAGCGCAGGGCAGCATCTCCCTCTGCCCTTCCTCCCATCCCTCCTCCCAGCACCCGCTGCAACCACACGGAGCGGCTGAGCACGAAACCCGAAAGGGAGAAACGGTGAGTAAAGATTCTGAAAAGCAAGAAAAATTACAAACGCACCCCACTCCCTTTGCTCGTTTCTCCCACTTCGGCGTGCTGTGAACGCACACGGCCGTATCCTGCTCTGGGCACAGCTAAGGACCGAAGTGCCCGGAGAAGTCACGCCGAGCACCGATGCAATTCGTGCCAAAAATGATGCTTTTCCCAGGGCAATCCCCTTATTTTCCAGCCAAAAACGGTGCCGGGCTGGCGGGAGGGCCCCAACACGCCAGCAGACAACACGTCATGAGCGCGACGGTTTGGAGACCCCGGGAGCTGGTGCAGGGCTGGGCGGCACGGGAGAGAACAAGCCCCCGGGCAGCGTTTTTGGGGGCCGCAGGGCTCGGCGCTGGCTGCCAGCCCCAATTGCCATGGTGACAGCATGCGGGCGCTGCTTCCCTCCTCCCATGACTCACGGCTTTTCAAAAGGAGAAGTGGTGCCTCGGCCGCCGCCGCGCTGAGGCCAGAACAGCGAAAGCCAAGCGGGCGCGTTCGTGGGCTGGGTGGAAAGGCACCGCCTCGCCGCGCAAAGTTGGCGTTTTGGCCGTGTGTTAAGCCCACGGCTGCTCCGATGCTGTGCGGCAACAAAGCTGGCTGGCTTGGGGATTAAAAATAATAATACTAATTGGGCTTTTCCAGTGGCACACGCCCAGCTACCTGCCAGGAATCACGTCGCGTGCCCTGCTGCCGTCACCTGCTCCTGATCACGATGAGCGCCGTGCCAGCCCCGCCGCACACCCGCTTCCATCCCCTGGGACTGTGCGGGTGCCTGGAGGAAAGCAGCGTGTCCCAGAGCATCCCCAGCGCTGGTACAGGGCCGGCAGCTCCTGAGGAATTCGGGAGAGGACGGGCACGTGCAGGCATCGCAGCTTGTGGCAGGGGACCTGCGGGTCCCCCAGCCTGTGGTCACTGTGCTGGAGGTGAGGCTGACTCCGGTCATTGTCCAGACGGCACTGAGACCGCCACGCTCGTGTCACAGGTGGCAGCCGGCAGCATGCCCCTGGCAAGAGAATGCAGGGCTGAAAAAGCCAAAAAAAGCACCAAAAATGGTGCCAAGGCAGCAGCCCGGCCCCATGCCCCGTGGGTACAAGAAAAGCCCCGCTATAAACCCCGGAGTGCCTCCAAGCATCCTCCCGGAGAAAGGCTTCGCCCCGGGGCTTTCCTGGCAATAATTAATTGAGTCATATTTCAATCCAGCCAGCGGCCATATGGCAGAAAAGAGGATTAAAATTGCAGGCTCCAGCTGCATTCAGGGAAATCCAGTTATAAGGAAAAATCCTCCATGCCTGGCCCCAGCCTGGTGCCAGGGTATGTGCCACGGCCCCAGACCTTCCCTCCCGCGGCCGGAGCGATGGACACTCAGGGTCTGCCCAGCGGGAAAAAAATAACAGCGAACCTGCAGCATCCCCTGCCCCGCACACCACGGGTACGGCAGCAGGAGATGACGCTGCCCTGCGTGTCCCCATCGGCACCCTGTGGGGCGGCACACCCTAAGTTTATTAGTGACTCGTTAGCAATAAGCTGGGGGGAGCTGAGATTCAAGTTCTTGCTTAAATATAAATCCGTTTCCCACTGAGGCAGCAAGAAGACAAAAGTTTTTGGCTGCTTTCCCCTCCCTATGGCACAGGGGACCCCTGGACTGGTTTCCCCAAGCAAAGCCCTCCAGCGCGCCAGCAGAGCAGTTCCCTGGGCAAACGGTGATTTTGCCATGGTTACTTTTCCTGAAACCTTGCACGAGCCGTGCCGCTTCCTGCTGCACGGCCACAAGAAGCCACAGATGGGAAAAATCAGAATTTTGATTTAAATCCCAGGGAGAGGGCTGTTGGCGCAGGGACAGTGGGTGGGGACGGTGCACCCCAAAATCCCCCCTCCAAGCCAGGCTGGGGACAGATCTGTCCCAGCAAGAGGTTGCAGCAGGGATTTGGGGCAGGGAAAGCCCTTTGCAGGGGAGAAAAAAAAAAGAGAGAACACTACATCTCATTCATCCACAGAAAAAGCCTTTCGTGTGATGGCAAATCAGTTGATTAACTGAGGATCAGCCCCTCTAAATCAGACCTCTGTTGGGGAGGCCGAACGCCGTGTGCGAGGCACCTTCCCCGTGGCCCCCAGCCCCGCCAGCACCCAGCGGGCTGGGGACCCCACGCCCCCACCCAGTGCCACCTCGCAGGTGCCATCGCCGCCGGGTCTCCGGGGCGAGTGACACGGGGTGTTGGGGTCCCCATGGGGCAGCCAGCGCGGGGTGACAATGGGGTGATGGGGCGATGCCGCCCTGCCCGGGGGTGGCACCCTGGGGGTTTGGGTGGGATTATCTCCTTTTTGGGGGCTTGTCGGGGAGCGCTCTGGGGCCCGCCGAAAGCAGGCGGCCAGGGGTGGGGCTGCCACGGCGGACTGCCCAGCCCCAGCGTGCCCAGTGCTCCCAGTCCCTGCGCTCCCAGTGCCCGCAAGCCCCGGCGCCCCCGTTCCCAGTT
>VXAL01015338.1:0-27193 GCA_013399475.1 Chauna torquata
GGAGGGACAAGAGGCCTTGCAGATGGATCCGGATAGATTGGAGTGTTGGGCAACCATCAATGTCATGAAGTTCAACAAAGGGAAATGCTGGGTGCTGCACCTGGGACAGAGTAATGCCAGACACAGATGCAGACTGGGAGACAAGTGCAGCTCCCCAGGAAGGGACCTGGGGGTGCTGGTGACAGCAGGCTCAACATGAGCCAGCAGTGTGCCCTGGCAGCCAAGGGGGCAAACTGCATGTTGGGGTGCATCANTTAAGGTCCTTGAAAGCCTCCAGAGGAGGGCAACAAAGCTGGAAAAAGGGCTGGAAGGCATGTCCTATGAGGAGAGGCTCAGGACACGAGTTGTCCAGTCTGGAGCAAAGGAGGCCAAGAGGCGACCTCGTTGTTGTCTGCAACTTCCTCAGGAGGTGAAGAGCAGAGACAGGTGCTGGTCTCTTCTCCTTGGGGACTGATGGCAGGACATGTGGGAACAGCACACAGCTGTGCCAGGGCAGGTTCAGACTGGGCACTAGGAGAAATTTCCTGGAACAGTAGTTGAGGCCCCGTGTCTGTCAGTGTTCAAGATGCATTTGGTCAATGCCCTCATTAATATGCTTCAACTTCTGGTTAGCCCTGAAGAGGTCAGGCAGTTGGGCTAGATGATCTTTGTAAGTCCCTTCCAGCTGAACTGTTGTAAAATACTCACAGGCCAAATACAGGCCCACCTGAATTTATGCTGTGGCCATTGTTTCAAGGGCTAGAAAGACTTTGCTTAAGCACAAAAATAAGGTCTGAAGAGATTGCTGTGACCGACAAAAATCAATAAAAATCTGTATTGTGTTCAGTGGTGATTGTTAGTGGGAATCATTTTTACTTGGACTCTCTACAATTAAAACATCCTGCAGTTCATTATAGCTTCAGCCTTGAAGTATTGTGCAAGTTCATGAAAATAGAGGTCAGGCTGTTTGGAATGTGACTGTTCTGGTCCCATTTGCTATTGAAAACTGCCTCTAAATGTACTCCTTAAACAAGTCCAGAGACATGTGACCAAAATCTGTGGGGTTAATGCAACTGAGTTCTGTTTGCTGCAAGATTATTGGGATGTTTCATTTAAAAGGCAAATGAGCTTGTCTTGTAGTAGGAGAGATTATTTTGGAGTGCGTTGCCTTATGCATGGGGAAATGAGGTCATTTCTTCAGATCTTCCCACGGAGAAAGGGGATGCATGGGGCAGGAAAGTGATAGCAATCTGAGCCCTGCTACTACATTTGAGGGAGATCTAACTTGCCTTCACAACTGATTGTGGTTTGGAGCTTTTTGATTTAATAAAAATGACGATGGCTTGAATAGGTCTTTGAAGCCATGGGAATGATAAGAAATAACACCTGGCTCTGTTGAATCTGCAGTAGCAACAAAATGGCACTTCATGCTAGACACACACTTAACAGCAATTAGTGTTTAAATCTAAAACCAAATACCTTGGCTATGATCTTGGTGGTGCTGCAGATACTGAGCAGGTAAGCACAGCCTGGTAGTGTTTGAACAGGGGCCTCTTAAGGCAATGCTGGATTTAATATTCTTTTGACTCCTGTGCTGGTTCTGGAGAGGGAGAGGATCACAGCATGCCCAACTGGTTTGGGGGTCAGGATAGCTCTCCAGGCTAAGGCTCTGAAAGTGCAGATCTTCTGCATGAGGCAAAGTCGGTGGGTATTGCCCAAGCCCCTGAGAGCAGCAGGTAATGTCATGTGAAAAATGTTAATTTTGAAACATGCTGGTTTCTAAAAACAATTACACAAGGAAGACTATAAACAGACAGCACTCCCCCAAGAAATCAATCATCCACAGCAGTTATGAATTCTATCAGTGTGCTTAAATAAGCCATAGGAGATCCTATGGGCAAGAAGAGTCTGCTGCAGAACTGGAAGCTTAAGCAAAACTTCCATACTTCTTGTTCTTCAGTGCCTTTTTGCAGTGTTGGCTGATGCTTACAAGCAAATTTAGCTGATGGTGCTGCACACAATGGACAAACAGAGCAAGATGTGTACCTGCTCCACTGCCTGCATAGATTGCAGCTCCACGTTGTCACAAACAGAATTCTCTGGTGGTTTTGGAATATAGTAGGTTGTGACCTGCAGCAGCTCAAGAACTGCTAATTGGTAGTATTGACCTCTGGTGAGGTCATGGTCATGCATGAGGGCATGCTGCCTGCTCAGTTGGTCCAGTAACATCTCCCCTACAGAAACAGCAGGATACACTTGGTTTCCTCGGGGCCTCCTTTTGGCTTATTGTCTCTTCCCATGGATGCAAGAAACATTGAAATTTGGTTCAGATTTGTGTTGAGGGAGAAGGGCTGACTGTTCTAGATGGGTTTACCCCAACTTTGGCTTTTAAAACCCATTTTAGGTAAGGGGTGGTTCCTGGGTTTGCGGACAAAAGCCCCTGCTTTTTGGTTGCAGAAAGCTTCAGTGGGATTGATTTCCAACTGCACTCAACAAAGCACTCAGTTCTTCAAGGCTCCCGATCTTCCTGTGTTCCTTTAATTTGCATGGGCTCTTAGAGCTGTAGACTCTTATAGGTCACAGTCAACTCTTCGACCACATGTATGTTAACAGGGGCGTTTTGTTGCTGGTATGATGGAATTCCCTTCTAGCAAAATCTCTGCCCTTCAGCTGAGCAGGACAATGCAAAAGCCTCCCCTGGAACAAAAGTTGCTGCTTTGTTTCTGTATATACAACATTACAAATAGGATCCTTGCTGTCTGTAGGTAGGTGGAAGGCTGAATTTGTATTATTGACCCTAAACACCACTCTTTCCCAGGAAACTGCCTTTTTCTGTCTCTGATGTGCTGCCCTCCCCTTGTTTTGCCTAGCTGCAGTATTCAATATCAGTAATTGATTTACTTTCCTAATTACAGTACAGCCCTGTGGGCATAAACAGCAGCTGGGAAACCCAAGCTGTGCTACTTGTAAGCATAGCAGCAAAAACACCAAACCATTCCCATCAGTTCTGCCCCATGCTAGATGGTGTCACAGAGGCTCACTATTAGGTGACAGGGGACACGCTGGGGCTGGGTGCTGCATGCAGACGAACAGAGAGGCCGTGTGAGGTAGGGAGAAAGGGTATTTAATTGGAGGCTCATGCAGGCAGGCTTTCTCCCCTGCCCATTTGGGCAGCTTTTGCTTGTCCTAGGTAATAGCTGCTACAGCCTCCTGGTACAGTCACATCTGGCAGCATAAGCTTCCTGCATTTTGGTGGTATAGCCTGCCTTATAAAGGGCTTTTCATATTGCTTTATGTTGGTCCTACATGCACTCCCTAGTGCATGTCTAGAGTTGAACTTTCTTCTTCCACTTGCCAGAGCAGTCATCAGAGGTGTTGTCCTGCATGAGCAGGTGTCTGTGCAGATGAGCTATTTCCAGCATGCACCCAAGAGGTCATTCAGCTGTACAGCTGGGGAGGAATGCTCTCCTGGCCATGCTCACATGAAGAGTGCTTCATCTGCCTAGCATAGTGACTGCACAGGTGTAGCCAACACTGCTCCTGAAAGGGTAGAGCAGGTAAACACCTGTAAAAGGCAAGTTTTAGCTTGATCAGATAGATCTACAATACACCTAAGGAAGTACTGGGAGATGTCCAGCAGGGAACTTAGGGAAAGAGAGGGCAGTCATCCAGCAACTGGTGCTTTAGCACCTCCATGCCTCCTGCTGAGCTGGCAGTTCATACATCTGCACAATGAACAAGATGCTGAAAAGCAGTGCTGTGGGCAAAGGTCAGCTCTGTGCTGCAGTTCTGCTGGTGCTTGCACAAGCTGTGCCATCTAATCTGGTACATCTGCTGAACTGAGCATCCCCATGGTGAGACTGACTTGCTTGGAGATAGTAAACAGTTCTGGTATCGTGCTGCTTGAGCATCTGCAGCAAGTCCTGCTGCTGTCCTAGTGTATGAGCTTGCACCCTGCTGAGGAAAGGGGGTGCCATGGGACTGATGAGTTGGAAGGGGATGTCAGAGCTGTTAAAATCATCGGTTAGTGGTGACCTTGCAGTACAGTGGCACACTGTTTACATGACTGAACAAGTACTGGCTAAAGGATGTGTGTAGCAGTGTTTTGGCATGTAAATTTGACAAGTTGCAGCACTTGCATCTGACCTTTTAGGAAACTACTGTGGGTGGTTTTTTAAAGTGCATAATACATTCCTGTCCTGGCTGGACATACAACAGCTGTGGGCTCGGGCTGCCCTGAGCAGTTGGCACAGCTTGTGCCAGCACAAGGAATAGCACCAGGAACAGGTCATGCTGAAAAATGGCCCAATCCCCAAACAAAGTAGTTTATCCTGGTTATTTTTCAGCTGTGTGGTTCCCAACTGCATGGCCCATGTAGCTGTAAGAGGGACTTGTGTCAGAAGGTGGTATAAGGGCTGGGATGAGCAGTCAGGGGAGGTCATGCTCTTGTGGCCTTCAGGATGCTGCACAATTTGTGCTGGACTTCCGTGTATTGAGGGCAGGAGGGAACTGATATTAGTTTTGTCTTTCTGAGCTCCTGTTTGGATTCACTCTGAAAGTCAGCCTGGTCAGCAGCTTCGCAGGCTCTGTAGTTCTCCTGTAGCAATAGGACCATTACGGTGCTTCTCAGCATCTTTGGGCTTATAAAAACTTCTGGGAACATGGATATCCTCCTCCTTCTCTGTAACCCCTTCCTTTCAGCACCTTCTTTGAAATGGTACTTGTAGTTATTAATATGGTAGATAGGGGGATATGTAAATAATCAATAATGGATGATGTGTAGCTGTGTGATTTCCCTGCAAGGGATATGGCCGTGCTCCTGGGAATGCTTGAGACTGGCTCTGACCCCAGCAGAGACTGAGGCAGCCCTTGGGCACCCTGCAAGTGCCTGCAGCAGAGACTGACTACACAGAGACCTTTCTGGGGAGAAAAAGCAGGAGCCAGGAGGCTCCAGTCACCACATCCCATACCTGAACTCAATTCTGATCAGGTTCATTTGATCCTTCTCGTTTAATAACGCTGAAACTGCTCAGGGAACAGAAGGCCACCCTGTGATGAGCTGAGCCAGAATTGTTCACGGTTGTGTCCAATTGCCCTAAAAAAATTTAAAAATCAAAATATCTGTCAGGTGCCCTGTTGTGTGCTCCGGGTAGCTCACAGGCAATGCAGTTTGATGGAGGTGGAAGGTAATGCTGGGAAGCAGCAGGAGCTGCCCTTGCAGTCCCCAGCTGGATGGAGGACTCCTGACCTGCCTCAGGTCTGGTACTCGATTTATTAGTAAGCTGGCAGCAACTGTGGGGATGGAAATGAAGTTGTCATCTGTATTGTTTAATGAGCGGTCTGTAAGGTATCTGTATCTATATCTGTGCATCTCTCACTGTATCAGCAGGTTTGGGGTCAAGGGCCAAGGGGAGGTTATGTATGGGACTGGGTAGTGCAGGGGCTTGCAATTTGAGGTGTAAAACTTCACTGAGATCAGGGAACATGGGTTGGAGCAGGGAACCCAAGGGGATGACAGCCCCTGCAGTCCTCAGAGCTGAAACAGGAGAACATGTTGTAATTGGATTGGGGTTTGTTCAGCCCATCTGTATTGGTGGTTGTGTGACTGGGGAGTGTCTGGGCTTATGCTAGTACCTGTTGGTGCCTGCATGTCAGGTGCTAGGAGGGATGTGTGTGTGGCGTGGGGTGGTGCAGTGGGATGTCTGGGGGCCACGTTGAAGGGCAGAGCCCCTGGGCTGGAGAGCAAGGACTGCGAGTGAGTTACCTTGAAACCTAAGTAGTTCAGGTCTTGCCACTCCCTCCTGGGGGTGGGACTGTAGGACTCGGCATGCTGCAGCCACACAGACCTACCAGCCCCTCAGAAGGTTCCTAGGAGGTGAAACCATGGCTGGGATGCGCTGTGAGAGGAGAGAGGATGGTGTGGGCCTCTGTTATTAAGTGGGGGAAGGTTAGCTTATGTGATAAAGCTGCTCTGTGCACTGACAAAGTGGCTCAGAGGCAATGGCAGGAGAGGGAGCCCACGTAATACCCTGCTGGGCTGCTGCCAGGCTCACCCCAGGAGCCACCAGCCCATCACAGGCCCATCTGCGCAAGCTCAGGGAGTGCAGGGGCACATGGAGGCAGGAGGGAACCCAAAGTAAGGACTCCTAAAGGAGCACGCTGTTCAGGCCCCTCTCAGGGCTGTCCCAGCACAGCTGTCAGCCCTGGTGGCCAGGCATGGCACCCATCACAATAAACCATGGGGAGCAGTTCACCAGATCACTCTTTGGACTGAGGGGATTGCTGCCAAGAGGTGGGATGCATTCTAGGGTGCAGGGAAAAGCAGTTTAGGATGGCATGGGACTTGCTAGACCAAAGGTGGGTCAAGGGCGGGGGTTTAGGTGATCTGGGGAGGAACAATAATGGGAAAATAGAGGGGTAAGGGGATAAAAGTAGATGGCTGCATGAAGCTGGTTGGCTGCTCAGTGTGCTTGCCTGGCTGTGCCCTGCCCTGGCCAGCAGAGCCTGCACTGTGTCCATATTAAAATCCTTCCTAACCCTGTCATGGATGAGGGCTCTGTTCTGTGCATGCAGGAGGTGGGGTTGCGGGTGCAGCAGTGGGGTCAGACCATGGGTCTCAGGGTCTATGTGTTCATGGGGTGGTGACCAGAGCGAGTGAAGGTGTATGTGCTTGCTAGGAAAGGTAAGCCCAGACGAACCAGTGAGTAGGCAATGGGGGCAAGGGGGTGCATGGGTCTGTAAGGGCAGCTCTGGGGTCCACAAGGGTCCTATGTGCATGTTGATGGTCTATACCATAGCTGGGGTAGGGCTTCAGACTCAGGCTCATGTCCAGGCATCAGGAACTGGGGAGACTGGGATCTAGAGGCCAGCTAGCAGGCAAACTGAGTGAGCCCAGCTGCTGGAGGATCCACCTTGATGAGGCCATTACTGCTGTCACTTGTTTGGGTGCTCTTTTCCTGGTCTGTGTGGCTGGCCGTATGTGTGCATACATGTACGTAGTGGATGTGTTTTCTGCATGCATGTCCCTCCTGGGAACACATCTTCAGCCTTGTTACTAGTTGGACCTGGGGACATCAAGCAGCACTGCCTCACCTCTCTCAGGCTGTTGGATCCAGCATGATGTATTTTCCTGTAACGCATAACAGGTTTTTAAGTTACTTCACAAACATGCATTCCTACGATCAACATCTAATAAACTTTATGGCTTCTTTCCATTTTTATAGGAAAAACCACCATCTTGGTCCAGACACTGAAATTTGTCAACTGATGGGACAAAGAACTGAGACACTTGGCTGTACTAGGACACTAAAACATAGGGCTTAGCCAAACAGAATTTCCCCAACGTGGAGGCTTACACTTGCCAAACCTTGCAGCATTCTTGGGAGGCTTTTCTGTACCTCTTCTCCATTTCTAGCCTTTCATACATCATGGTATTTCTTTTGACTTCTTTTGCAAGCTAGCTCTGGCTCTGCCTTCTGCTTCCCAGTATGCTTTGGTTTGGGTTACCCAGTGTGAGCTGCTGGCTGTAGACTGTCTGCATTTCTGCCTCCAGCTTCTACCTGGAGGCTCCTCTTGGATGTTGTGACTGACCTGCTTTTTCTTTCTCTTTTACTGTATCTCTCTCTGTCTTCTCCCCCCCCCCCCCCAATCTGTCTCTTGCATTCTCCATTCTTCCCACCTCCATCACTGCAGGTTCATCATGCCTAGTGGCATATAAAAAGACTCCACCTCCTGTCCCACCTCGGACCACATCAAAGCCGTTCATCTCTGTCACTGTGCAGAGCAGCACTGAATCGGCGCAGGACACCTACCTGGACAGCCAGGATCATAAGAGCGAGGTGACCAGCCAGTCAGGACTAAGCAATTCTTCAGACAGCTTGGACAGCACCAGGACACCCAGTGTGACGAGGGGCAGCATCGTGACTCCAGCAAGAGACACTCCAGAGTTACCACAGAAAAATGCAACTTTGAAAAGTGACAAAGGGACCCTGACTAGCGAAGAGCCTAAAGTGGAGAACATCCCCAAAAGAAAGCTGTCATCTATAGGAATACAAGTATGGAATAGTTTGTTCTCCTTTGTGTCCTAAGGAATGTCCTTAACCCATACACTTAGCATGTGCATTTTGTGTGATCAGGTATGCATCTGAACTCACTTAGATTAGCAAAGGAGTAGCTTGTCAAACTAACTTCCCATGTTCGCAGGAGTGAAATACAGCAGGAGCTTTCCATAACAGACCAGAAAGGAAAAAGTTCTTTTTAGTACAAAACTAAAATGTTTCATAAAGCAGTGTGACCCTGGGTTTTTCTCTTTTGCTGCTAGTACACCTGCATTGATCCTGTACTCTGTACTTGTATTACTTAATGTCAGTCTGCTCCTTGACCCTCATGGTTCTTGGGACAACTTTCTTCTGAGTGAAGGGCCCTTCTACTTGCCATCTGCGTGGCGTGGGCTGCTGCAGTATGAGTTGGTCCCAGGGCTGCCGGCAGGCAGGAGCGCTTCCTCAGTGGCCACTGCTCCCCTGTGCTGGGCTGGCTGTGCCAGTAGGTTGCTGCTGCTCCTGCTGGAAGCATGTAACTCTGTGGAAATCAATGGAAATGAGCTGTCAAATGAGAACCTACTGAATAGCGTAAACCCATGCTTTATTCAGCAAAGGTTATCTGCAATTGTACACCTTTTTTCTTGTGAACAGATTTTCCAGGTACAGATGGCTGGTCCCTGCAAGCAGTGGTTCTGTCCCCAAAGTACCAGCTCAGTGCTGCAGGTTATAACCTGCACATAGGAACTTGAGCACTCGGGCAAGTCCGAATGCAGGAGCTGGGCTTTGCATGTCGCTGTGTGTGTGTGCTGAACAAGTTCTCCTTGGCTTTACAGCGAGGGTAGCTGGTCAGTTAGGTACACATTATAGCAAAGGCTATATATATGTGTGTGTGTGTGTGTATATACACTGTGTGGCTAGTGGGGCAAAACACATGTTAAAGGGCAGTGAGCAAGAGAAGTCACATTGGAGAGGCTGACTTACTCTCCTCTTCCTTTTCTGAGATGGTTCCTAGGCCACCTGCCCACCACCTGGATTTCCTTCCTAAAACCTTCTAAGCCTCTTATCCAGAGCTGTAGAGGGTGTCAGTCCCTGAAAGAGAGGAAGCTTTGCTGTCTGTCTTAATCAGATCCCTGCCCTATCATGAAGCTCCTGGTCTTTGTGTCTGATGCCACATGCAGCTGCTCTCTTAGGTACACAACCTTTCCCCAACCACTGTTGTGCAAACAGCAGCAGATGTTAGTGCTGGGTGATCTCGGAGCAGATGCTTGGCAGCAGACTGGGGTACAGTCTTGATGCTCAAGTGGAGGCAAACCCAAGCAGCAGCCTTGCGCCTCTCCTAGCACAGCCCTGTAGTTGGTGTGTGGTGTCCGCATGCTGTGCGTGTGTGCAGCACCACTCCTGGTCTACTAATGTGAATTCCAGCAGCAAGTTCTTGTCTGTTTTTGTCTGTATTTTTTTGTTTAATAAGGTTGACTGCCTTCAGCCAGTGGCAAAAGAGGAGCCTCCTCCACCAGCCACCAAATTCCAGTCCATCGGGGTACAGGTAGAGGACGAGTGGCGGTAAGTGAAAGATGCAGGCTTTTGTAATTCTTACTCTTTTCTTTTTAATTGCACTTCCCCCACTTTTGTGTACACCTCCCCTTCTTTGTTCTAATGTGAGTGGTGTTGAATGGGGGCCCCCATGGAGAGCTCTTCCTCCACAGCACCACACCCACTGCAAACAGGGCTCGTTCTGTAAACAGCCAAATCAGTGGGAGTTTGAAATAAAATAAAAAGTCCAAGATGTAATTATAGATGTGCGTCAGTCCTCTCATCTGAATGGCCTGTTGCAGTAAGCAGGCAACCTTATAATTTTGTCTGTCTGAACATGTGGTGTGTTTGTGTGTGAGGAGGGGCAGGGGGAGGCTCAGCTGCAGGCATAATAAACAAATACATTTCATTGTTGGTGTCTGCAGCCAGCCAGGTTGAGTTCTGCTATTTAATATGTCTGGTTTTGATCTCCCTAGAAACAGCCACTCTCGCAGTATGTCCTCCAAACAGGACACAGACTCTGACACACAGGAACCTAATAACTCTAGCTGTAAATCATCTGAGAGAAGCATCGCTGAGTGCCCCCAACACAACAATTCTGTTAGTGTTGATACCAGTACCAGGCAACCAGCCAAGCCCTCACAGATTAAGAGAAACCTCTCCTATGGAGATAACAGTGACCCAGCCCTGGAGCCTTCCTCTCTCCCTCCTCCTGACCCTTGGCTTGAGACGTCTGCCACCTCACCATCAGAACCCATACAGCCAGGAGCCTGCCGGCGGGATGGGTACTGGTTTCTGAAGCTGCTGCAGGCAGAAACAGAAAGGTTAGAAGGCTGGTGCCGCCAGATGGATCAGGAGACCAAAGAGAACAATCTCTCTGAAGAAGGTAGGTGCTGTCAGCCTCAGGACACTAGACTGGAGCAGCCTAGCAGCTCCTCCTTGAAGAAAGAATTAAAGCAGAGTATTGTGTTAGCTTTCTGTGGTTAGATCCCTGATAGTCCACAGGGTAGTGGTAGAACCTGGAGGTGAGTATGGGACAAGGAGCAGTTTGTTCTGGGAAAGGACAGGAAAGGATAAGGCAACTTGATCTAGCAGACGGTAAGAAATAATAATGCAGTACAGAAGACTTCAGAAGCTGCCATCATCCACTGACAAGTCAAAACAGCTAAAAGCTTGACTAGATTGCTTTTAGGGAGGCTGTGAGATTGTTGTCCCTTCCTAACCTGTTGTAGTTAAGTGGGCAGGTGAACATTTACTTGGTGGTGGTGCAGAAGGAACTATGACTTCTAAGCCTATCTGATCTGGCTTGTCTTCATAGCAAAGAGAAGGTTTCTTCATATGGGAATACTTCAGTGAATTCATGCTAAATATGCCAAAAGCACATGCACAGGAAACACAAGGCCACTCGATTTTATTGGGTTCAGTCCTAGCTGGGCTTGTTCCAGTATTTTCAAATGAGTTGGCAAAAACTGTACTGCTTATAATGAAAACCACAGCTAGGTGTGTACAGAGTGACGGAAGTGGGTAACTAGGCTGCAGAGGGCACGATCTTTGTTTTGGGCCTGTTAATATCTGAGAAAGTTGAAATGATAGTGGGACTCGGTTATAGCTCACTGTCATTGCTGGAGGTGGGCACAACTAATCTTTAATCTTGCTGCACTGGCTGCCAAGCTGGACAGGCAGTGCCAGGGCTCTGCCTGCCTCAGGGGGATGGGGCATGCTCTGCATGTGGCAAGAGCACCCTGGCAAGAAAAGACACAGAGACTGATGTGACATTACATCTGTGACCTTAAGAGCAATCTCCTAGTAGATTCTGTAGCAGAGAATGTGGTAGGTATAAAGAAAGCGCAGCTTACAGCTGTCCAGCCAAGCACAGATCTATAAACATTCAGAACTGATTCAGTAGATGATGCAGCAGGCCAGGGAAGTGAAAGCAAATCACTTAATCCCTGTTCATGATGTATTTGCATACACTCTGGGTCTCTCAACCATGCCTTTGGAAGGGAAAAGGCCATATTCAGTGTTGTTCCATTGCTATACTCAGAGGCTCCTTGGAGGCCCACTAAGAGCAGCATGAAGTCCTGGATTTTAAAAGCATCCTGGTTAAAAACCCTTGCCTGTCAGTATTTGAATCCCTTCTGGTAAATGGAGATTGGAGACAGTTCTCCTGCCCCTTGCCATCTTTGCCTTCTATACAAGCAGAAGAGCAAGCTATGATCTGTAAATCTGCAGGTGCCAGCAGATCTGCTCACTGAGGTGGTGCTTGTCTTGTTTGGACTGAAGTCTGCTCGAGGTACTTTTTGCAAGCTCTGATGCGATGATCTCAGTCTGTTGGCCTGCTCTAGAAGGAGCAATAATGGATAGCAAAGACAACCACAGACTGCAGTTTCAATACAGCTTCTTTGCCTGAGAGCAGTTAGTTTCTTGGGGATCTCTGGAAAATCCTAACAACTCAGGAGTGTTTCTTGCTCCAGAAACACTCAAGTTTGTTGCTGTATTTGATGGTCTGTTCAATTGAGGTCCCTTTTTTCCTCCCATTTCCACCCACCCCAGTCTTAGGAAAAGTCCTGAGTGCAGTGGGCAGTGCACAGCTACTAATGTCACAGAAGTTCCAGCAATTCCACGGCCTCTGTGAACAAAACTTGGTGAGTCTGGTTCTCTCTCTCTTGGTTTTTGGGAAGGGGATGCATCTGTTTCAACAACACAACAGGAATACTATCAGGTATTAACAGGCAGCTGTCAGTGGAATGGTGATATGTAGAGCAAAGCAGCTGTAGCCTACAACCTGACCACCATGCCATGATGAACGAATGCTGTTTTTAAATAGCAGTGGGAGGCTGATTCGGCAGTTCTTAGGCTGTGCTCTGCTCAGGGATGAGTGTTTGCAGTTCTTTTTGGTGCTCACGTGAGCACAGAGGAATTTTCTTGAACTGTTAATCAGGGCACACTGAATACATTGAGTCTCTCTGTAGGTCTGATATGTCAAATAGCCATTCTGCTGTGTCCTGGAAACTACCTCTTCTTTGTTACTTCTAAAGGGCTTTTTGAGGTGAACCACAGAGATTTTGCCAAATAGGGGGGGAATGTTTGAAAAGCATACTGTTCCTCTCCAGACATGCTTGTTTTGCATGTAGATTATGTGGATGGTAAAACTGTCCCAACACAATTGTCCCTGGCTGGTCACAAACCACTGAATTGCATCTCTTCAAATGTAATGCAAAGGTTTGCCCTTGCTAGGATCTAAACAGAGCTAACTTGGGGATGTGTGGGAACCTAGGTTTTGGGTTTTTTGATTGTTTTTTTCCGCTCAAGCTTTATCATGGTATGGATTTTGCAAAATTCTTGAAGTGTATTCCCCTTTACTTGGAAGAAACTAAGAGAAACTCAGGAGGGAGATGAAGAGCTGGGCATCTCCTTGCTAATCTCTGGCTGAACGTGGCTGAGAGACTAGCAGCAACACCACCAGCAGCTAGGCTTTCAGCAATGTTCTGTGCTGAAGTTTTCCTTTAACGCTTTGTGCTGAGTTGCTCAGATTTGATCCTGTGCTTTCCTGAAACAATGCAGGCCTATGATGGTAGTTGGAGATGCCTGAGAATTGAGGAAACTCTGTTCTTAAAGTGGGGAAACTTACTTTAGCTACTTAAGGCTTATTTAACCTAGCTTGAGAAATACTGATACTTTCAGATTGTTTTGCAGGAGCATGTAGCAAAGTAATTTTGCTTGTGAAAACACAAGCATGCAGGCTCTACAGGTGTTAGAGCTGTGGTTTGCATCGTGCTGTATCCATTTCCATTGAGCCCCCTGAAGTTATGATCTGGGTATAAAATAGTGTTTTAGCTCTGAATCATATGCTGAGGACCTTCAGTTGGAGGTTACTGCTGTGGGGCTAGACTAACCAGGGATGCTGTGGGGAGAAGGGTGCTATTGCTTTCTACTACAGAGTGCCTTTTCAGGATTCATCTCCTATAGGAGCAATGCCATCAGGATCTCAGCTTCCTGATTGTTACAAACATATTTTTGGCTGGAAATAATGGCCTCAGACCTCTGCCCACTTATGGCTGGTGTATCCTACAGGTTCTTGAAGTTTCAGTCATTGGGCAGCTGGAATTGAGAGGGGTAAATATGTAAGCTGTGCAGACTGCTCCACTTGTCAGGAAGGCATATTCTAACATGCTTTTATGCTTTCCCTTGTAGAACCCTAATGCCAATCCCAGACCCACAGCCCAGGACCTGGCTGGGTTTTGGGATCTCCTGCAGTTGTCCATTGAAGACATCAGCATGAAATTTGATGAGCTGTACCACCTGAAAGCTAATAGCTGGCAATTGGCAGAGACACCAGAGAGAAAGGTGAGTGTGGGGCAGTTTAGAGTGGCCAGAGCACCTTGCGGACATCTCAGGTACCTGACATCTACTCCTGTCTGCAAACAGAAGACCTCTAGGACTCTACTTGCGCAGTGTGATCTCTCCATATTATGTAGCTGCCTGTGACAATGCTTTTAGTACTTACACTAGTAAGATTGCATTGTCCATCAGCTATCTTCCCTGTGCATGCAGGCACAGCTTTGCGATGTATTGAGAACATTCCTCTTGAGTAATAGTGGAAACTTTGTACAAGAGGAGGAAAATTACAATGGGGAGAGATGAGTGGTGTGTGCTTAAAGCAGTGATGCAGAGGCCTCTAGTGTTATAAGCACTGCATAAGTAGGTTGTGACTTCCTGGTGTCTGGGTGGTATAAAAAGCATCTACTGTAGCCTTTTGAAAATCCAAGGTGGGCTGCATCCCAGGGTCAGGCTGTCTGACCAGACATGAGGGGAGGAAAGAGTGCTATGGCTATAAGCAGTGCAGCATATTAAAATTTTGCAGTTCCAGGTGAAGTTTAATCTTCATGTTTTCTGCTGTGCCCTGACCCACAGCTGGGCCACAGATACAGCCAGAAAAACCCAATCTGGGCCACAGAAGGCCTCTCTGTACCATGAAATGCAAAATGGTCCATTTCCAGAAGTTAGGAAAGCTGATGTTGAGTGTGTTGCTCATGAAGTGCTCCTGTGTCTTTCACCTGACACTCATAATCTGATTGCTTAGTCCCTCAGGCTGTAAGAGTCCCCACCATAGCAGGGAGCAAGCTGCTGTATGTGCATTTTTATTTTATGTTTGGGTTTTTCCTTACTGTCTCCCTAAAGGAAGAGAAGAAACCACCCCCTCCAGTGCCAAAGAAGCCAGCCAAGTCCAAATCCCAACTGAACCGGGACAAAGCCTCTGATTCAGACAAGCAGCGCCAGGAAGCTCGCAAGCGTCTCATGGCAGCCAAGCGGGCTGCCTCTGTCCGGCAGAACTCGGCCACGGAGAGCGCAGACAGCATTGAGATCTACGTCCCTGAGGCACAGACCCGCCTTTGAGTAAAGAGGCAGAGGAAGGAACCGCGTGGTTTTTATAAGTCATTAAAAAGGAAAAAAAGGTTCTCTAAACTAGTGTGATTTATTCAGTCTAGAGACAATGAGCCATCCTTGAAAAGGGCTCCTGAGTTGGCTTTTTTCTCTCAGCTTTAAGTAATGAAGATTTTAAAAAAAAAAAAGAAAAAAAAGAAAAAAATACCCCTAATTTTCTCACTGGCTGTGGTGTTGCTGAACGGACTGAACAGACTCCTGGAAACTCCAGCCCCTCAACTTGGAACTTCAATCTTTTTACTTGTTCTATCTAATGAGAATTTAGCTTGTTTACAAGAAGAGGACAACAAAACATGAAGCCTTGAGCACTTGCCATGCTGTGTTGTTCTTCCTCCTCAGTTCTGTTCTCCCTTCTCATCCTTTTTTTTTTTTTTCCCTTCTGCTCCCTTTCTCCCACCCTTTGCATGGCTTCGTTTACTGTGTTAGAAATAACCTCTCTTCCACAGAGCTCCTGAAGAGAACACCTATTCAGTGTGTACTACTGTTGCACTCTCCTAGCAAGCAGCCTTTCTTGGTTTTTTGTTTTTTTCTTTTTGATGGGGATANTTTTTTTTTGGAGGTGTTTTGGGGGGGGGGGGGGGGGGTGGGTGGGAAGGGACAGGGCCATGGGTTTGTATTCCTGTTTTAATGAAATGAGAGGATGACAGGATCTGTGGAATGTAATGCAGAGTTGCTGAAATGCAGCCCAGAAGCAAACGTGCAATAAGCTGGCAAAGGGGGCAGGGATGGTGCTTGGCTGGCTGATCCTGAGAGTAGTACCCTACCCCAGGCACAGGAGGGGAGCTGAAGGACCACAGAGCAACTACAGACATGATCCACGCATGCTTCACTTTGTGTTTCCACACACACCCCCCTTCACAAAATTATTTGCCCTGAATTGCTTGTTAAGAAAGAAGCTGCTACACTGGGGGACCTGTTTCAAAGTGGGCTGGGGCAGGGGAGGGCTGGGTGAGAGTGCTGGTATTTCAGGGTGGGAAGAGTGGGTTTTGTACAAAGAGGAAGGCATGGTGGCTGAGGATAGGCTGCCTGCCTGTATGTATGTGTACATATGCACATATACACTTAGTAGTACCTGTACATTTAATTCATACACACGTATACATGCCCATACACACAGCGCAGACGGTGTGTTAAAAGCACCTTGGTGAGAATGGGCATATGTATAGCATATATTTTTACATGTACTATATCTAGATGTGTGTAAAAGTGTGTGTAAAAATATATACCCTGTGTGTAATCAGATGACTATTTTTTCCTTATCTCCCTGCTCTTTGGGTAGAAGAAGGATTGCTAAATAATTTTTTAGCCCATTTTCCCCTCTGTAGGCCTCCTTTTCAGTCTGGCTTCTTGAAGCCAGAAGTGCCACCACCTAATTCTTTGCCACCCCCTCAAATAAGCATTTGGTCCCATCCTGAGTGGTCTTGCTGGGGATTTTTGTTGTTGTTGTTCACTTGTTTGAATGAATTGGGAGATCGTGTGCTACTTTCATGGGGGTGGGGGTGGAATCCCAAAGAAGTTTCAGTGAGGGTGTTGGTGATCCAGAAGGCAAAAAATAAATAAAAGTAAAATCTTGAATGATGTCTGAGTGAACATTGTCTATTGTCCAGTCCTGTGCATGCATATGCTCTTGGAGATACCATAACAGTCATATAACATAGACTTAGATCCCATCAAAGCTTGGCCATAATATAACTCAAACTCAACTTTGGACTGTGTCGATAGAGATGCTGACTTGCTGGTTGCACCATCAGGTTTTTTGGGGGGTGACTGTAAAGCTTTCGCATTTTTAGAGATCTCTAGCATTGAAATTGGGAATGCCAGGGAAAGGTAGGGGGTTTTTTCGTTTGTTTTTTTTTAGATACTATTCCTCTCAAAGTAGCTGAGGCTGCTGCTGCTGGGGTTCTCTGGCCCACAAAGCTGCTGTTTGGGGGCTGATGGTCTGAGAAAGCTTTGTCTCCCTGTACAGGGATGGCCCTTCCTGCAGCTCATCATCTGGGGTTAGCTGCCCTGGGCCCATGGGCTGCAGGCTCTAGGTCTGATGGGTGAAGTGACACCTGTGCCTGCCTGCTCCTGTCCTGCCCCATGGAGGGGCATGCCCAGCAGCACGGGCTGGCAGTGGGCTCGCCGTATGCCATGATGCATGAATGCACTCCATGCTTGCAGCCACCTGCAGCTCCTGGCCGCGGGCAGCTCCCACGGGCTTTGACACTGCTTGCCAGAGCCACGGGGCACACGGCAAGACCAGGCCTCAGGATGGCCTCGTAAAAGGCACAGGGGCAGGAGAAGTGACAGTGGCTTCTGGTGGAAGTCCTGCCCCTCCCACAGCCCTATAGGCCAGCTGCACCGGAAGTCCTGCCCTCTGTTAGTCACCTGGTCTGTTGTGATTGGCTGGCAGGACCAGCCATGCCCTTCTCTGCCCCCCCAGCAGTTTACCTGGAAGCACATCAGGCAGAGCATGCCCCTCCCTGCACGTTATCTGTTTTATACCTGTGGCCTTAGGGCTATATATTTAATCTCTACAGCTTTATAAATGCATATATATGTAAAAATATAAACATATATACAAATATAGATTATATGTAAATAAACTGTGTTTATACATATCTGTATACTTCCTTATATAATATTTCTATATATGTATACATTGTATATAAATATATCTATTTTTATAGCTGAGCACTTCATGGTCCAAAGGAGGTGGGCAGCCAATCACAGGGCTGCCTGAGAACACGTGGGTATGGTGGTGTGAAGAAATGGCCATCAGCCAATCACAGAGCAGTATGACGTTTATCAAAATGGCTGCTCCCGCCATAAAATGGCAGCCAAAACAAAATGGCTGTCCCTTGTGTATGTAAGGGAAGGGCTTTCTGGGTCCGATGTACTTCCGGGTAAGCCAATGATGGAGGGGGCGGTTGGTCCTGCCAGCCAATCACAACGGACGATGTGATGAAAGTGGGGGAGAGACTTTCGGGTCAAATGGCCATAGAGGTGGCTGGGAGGGGCGGGACTTCCGCCGGCAGCCGAGGGCGGGGCACCCGTCGCTCCTCCTCCTTTTACCGCGTGGGTCGGCCCCGCGCAGGGGCTGCGGCCCGTCCCACCCAGCAGGGCGCTAGCCGGGGGCCCGCGTCTGCTCCGGGCCAGGGCAGCTCCTGCGGGCTCCGCAGCCCTGTGCCCACCTGGCCACAGGCTGCTGCAGACAGCAGGAGGAGCTCCGCTCCGCTCCCAGGGGCGCTGGGAGGGAGCGGGGGTGCGTGACGCCTGCTGGGGCATCCGTCTTCACCTGACAGCGCCTCCTCAGCCCACCTGCCGGGGTTAGCCCCAGCCCAGGCAGCGTGAAGTTCCTGCTCCCAAACTCTGCCCTTTGATCGTGCAGCACGTGCTGTCCAGCCTCGAACTCCCAGCTGAAGACGCTTCACATCTGAGGGAGCGCCCTTCCCTTCCCAAGTGCCGCTGCCCAGAAACATCAGCTTGGGAAGCCTCAGGGAAGAAGGGCCTGGGCCTCGCCAATGGCATCAGCACTCAGAAGAAAATAGGGCCTTCG
The DNA here is from genome assembly GCA_013399475.1 of Chauna torquata. NCBI lineage: Eukaryota > Metazoa > Chordata > Aves > Anseriformes > Anhimidae > Chauna > Chauna torquata. The sequence goes on from VXAL01015338.1 coordinate 18,535, forward strand.
TGACCATGCACCCCCGGGTCCACAGCACCAGCAGCCGAGGGGCCCCCAGGCAGAGCAAGGCAGGGCCAGTGCACAATGGGAGCTGCTCATGGGAGCCTTTTGTCATAAGCACCTGCAGCCTGGCTGAGAGCAAGGCTCGGGGACACACAGGTAGCACGCAGTAGCAGCTGCCACAATGTGCTGGAACTGCGCTGTGGTCCCCAGGCTCCCATAGCCCTGTACCACAGGGCAGATGCACGTTGTACCCACGTTTGGGCTGTGCATTGAGTTTGTGTCCTGGCCTGATGGTGCAGCAGGTGTGAGTCTCCCTGGCTGTTGCTTTCAAATGAGAGCTGCTCTTGTGTCAGCTGTGCTTTGGTCAAGCTTGTTTGGAAACAGCTGTTTGCTCCATGACGTCAGCTTTCCTGTAGATAATATGTGTCAGCTGGGCTGTCTGGGGGATTCCCTTGACACCAGTGCAGTGCGCTTTGCTGAAGTTGGGCATCCCAAGCATCCCATACAGCACTGAAATTGGGAGCAGCGTGAAGCCAGGCTTGTGCCAAGCCTCCCCACAACAAGAGCACCAGATGCAGTGCCGGGGCAGATCTCCCGGCATTGTTCCAAGTGAGGAGGTAAAAGGAGCACAGCAGGGATGGGACATTGACCGTTTGCAGTGCCACTGAGACGTTTGCGACCCATAACTTTACCTTCTAGTTGCACTGCTTTGGAGGACCTTGTGTGATGCCCTGCACGGCCCCCTTGTCCTGGTGATGAGGCTGCATCAGCCTGGGAGCCTTGCCCAGGCCACCCCACCATGTGTGTCTTTTCAGGGCAGTGTTGGTGTCAGGAGAGGTACGAAAGCATTGTGTTAAAAAGGCTTTTTTGAGCTAGATGAGATGCAGCTGGGAGCAGTGTGTATGGCTGTAGGTGATGGGGGGGGCAGCAGTGGGGTACAGTTGCATCCCCTGGCCTGGCTGTGCTTGGGAGTGAGGTTGGAGCTGTGCTGCTGAACTGGGGGGAGGCAGCGGCACCTGCTCCCCTGACCCCCCAGCCCACTCCTTGTGCTTTCCCATTGCGCCTTCACGGGGAAAGTGAAGCCTGAGCCCTGCCGGGGCTGGCAACCTCTTCTCTGCAAGGGCAAAAGCAGGCCCCCGAGGCTCTGCCTAAAGTCTTGCCAAGCTGTGAGGGGATGCCCAGGGCCTGGTCTGGGGCTCAGAGAGCCTGAGATGCTCCTTGAGGCTGCAAAAGGGGCAGGCAGAGCTGGGCAGGGAGGGCATCAGCTGTGTTTTAACCAGCCACAATCCACACTGCTGTGCAGAATCTCCCCCAGGTTGGGCTGGCGGCTCTGGCTTCAGTCCCCCAGCCCGAGTACCCCAGACCCCTCCCCCCTGCGTTCTGCAGCCTGCGTCCATCACCAAGAGCAGAAAGCAGCAGCAGCCGGCACAGGGAGGGGGTTGCCTCGTTGCTGTTCCTTTCCCCACAGTTGCCCAAGGGCTTCCCTGGACCTGCAGGAGTGGGGCTGGGCTGGGGGCCTGCATCCTTCCACAGCCCCTGCCCAGGGCCTGGGGGCACACGGTGAGGCAGCAGGAGCCATGAGGACCGTGGTGCAGGGGGTGCATGTTAGAAGCCACCAGCAGATGTTATCAGTCTGTAGGCTCCCAGCGTCTGCCGCAGGCTGGCTGAGCCCCCGGGGCAAGGCAGGAGCAGGCGCAGCAGCTCAGAGACCAGCCCCGCTGCGGTGCCTATGCCAGCAGTGCCCATGCTGGCAGTGTTGCAGCCTGTGGGGCCATGCCCCAGCCGCCTGTGGAGGAGCAAGGCTGGCTGTGGCTGCTGCTCTGGGGGCAGCTCTGCAGGTCACCTGCCTGGTAGGGTTCGTTGCCTGCAAAACTTCATGTGCAGTCAAGACACACAGATTCCGCCCCTCCCCCCGCTTCAGTAAGGGGCTAATAGTGATGCTGTCTCGCTTTAGCAATGCTGGTGAGGAGGAGGAGGGTGCTTCCCTGCTCCCAGGCATCAGGACCGTGGGAGCAAGCATGTAATAGCTGCTAAACCCAATGACTGTGAGGTCGGTGCAGGCCAGTGCCAGGCACTGGCCCCTTTTTTTCCTCACCTAGCAATGCTCCTTAGACCTCTTAAGCTGCTTTGGCTGAGTGTCAGGAGCTGGGGGCTGGCTCTGCAGCTCGTCTGCATGTTGGGTAACGAGGTGAGGGAGGAGCAAGTGAGCTGCCCAAGAATGACATCATCCAGCCTGGCTCAGGTCTCGTATTTAAAAAAGAACAAAACCAAAAAACTTTTATTTGACAACAGAAGAGCAAACAAAAAAAAGATATTTACAGTAGTTTTTTGCTCCAAAATTTAATTCCAAAAAATCACACACACACACACCCCCAACTCTTTCTGGTCCATCCCCGAGGCAGCGACACTGATCCATCCTACAGGCACAGCCATAGCACTCCTGCCCCCAGTGCAGCAGCACTATCCATCCCCGCTTTGGTTTGACTGAGGCAAAAATAAGGGGAAGTTATTTTTTTTCCCCTTATTTTTTTCACTCCCCTAGGAGTGACACAGCACTAGAGGGAAGGGCTACCTAGAAATAAGGGAGGCAGTCTTAAAATTCAGGGCTTTCAGCCAGAAAGGAGGCAGCGAACAAAGGCTGGGCATAAACCAGAGCAGGGGGAGCTGAGGAAGGCGATGCTTGTAGCCACGTGGTGAGCATCAGCCCTGGCAGTGCTGTGCTGCTGCCCCTGCCCAGCTAGCGACCACCAGCACTGGAGCCATCCCTGCGCTGCCCTGCGCAGCACAGGGGCATTTGGCAACACAACGCACCACTGGCAAACCTTCCTCAGCCCCCGCAGCACTTGGGAACTCCCCCTTATTTCCTGTCAGTTTCCCTCTGAACAAGAAAAGGGGAAGAAAAACAGCCCCCCCGCCCCCCAAATCAGTGCTTTCCCCGGCACTGCTGGCTCCAGCTGCTGAAGAGCACCATGTCCTGTGGACATTATTACCTCTAGTCATGCAACTTAACAATCAGGCTAATAACCTAGGATTAGTGTTTCTCAGGATAGATAACATAGGTGTGTATGTATCACTATTTAACTTAAATTTACAGTGAAACAACAATAGCACAGTCTCAGGACCTCTGCAGTGCCTAGGCTCCAGCTCCGTGACCACAAGCGATGCCCAGCCAGGAGCTGCCCCGTGGTCCAAACACCTCCCTGGCCACAGAAACTGCCCTGGCCAGCTCCCAGCAGACACCAGCTGTCACTAGAGGTCACCAGCACCGCAGCACCAGCCACCAGCCCCACCACGCTCACCCCGAGCACGAGGGCACGAGGTGGGGGGGGGAGCAGGGAGCAACGGGACTCGGACCCCACCCCCGGGCTTCCAGGGCAGCTGCTCAGCACTTGGCTGATGAGACGACTCTGCTTTCCAGGGACTGCGGTCTGCAGGCTGTGAGTGTTGCACTTGCAGAGGAACACACAGGCTGCCCATGCTCACAATATGCTTCTTTCTGAATGTTTTTTTAAAAATAAAATATAAAAACGTTGGATACAAAAATTTCACAGTCTCAGCTTTGCAGCCCCCCCCCCCCCGCAGCAGCCTACAGTCGGTGTTTCTCAGGCTCTGCAATGCACTCTCTGTTCCAGGACACAATGTGCACATCTTCAGCAGGAACTTGAGAGAAACATGAGGAAGTCACGGAAATGTTTGTAGAAGAAATAAAAAAAAAACATACAATAAATCACAATTAAAGGGAAAAATGTTTCAACAAAAAACTTCTAAACAGCACCATGGAGATTTGTACTGGCAGCATTTGTAACACCCTAAGGCAGAAGACGGGGGTCCCACGTTTTCCATGTGAGAAAATGCCACAGACTTCAGGTTTCCAGTTCATCTGTCCTTTGCCCCTCCCCAGGCAAGGTATGGCTCCTGGCCAGCACAAGGTACCAGAAAGGCCCTCCACAAAAATAGGAGAAAGGTAGAAAAACAGGAGATCACAGATTTGGGAGAAAAAGCTTTTCATCCATGGTCCTTAAACCAGACACAAACTTTAAAAAAAAAAAGAATTCTCTCTTTCTCTCCCTGAAGAAGTGGTGTTGGCCAGACCCTTGTTTACAGGAAAGAGAAAAAGAAGTCAGCAGGTTTTCCAAGGGAGCTCTGTGGTCTCGCACAGCAACTGTCAGTCGTGGCGAGGAGAGGTCGCTTAGCTGCAGAGGTCTTTCTGCACCAGCCAGGCTGCAGCAGCTGCATCCTCCCACCTGCCCAGGGCCCCGTCCTCACCAGGAGCGCAGAGGGCAGCCAGTGAGGGCTCTGAAGGATGGTGGGCATCTCCCCAGGATGGGATGGGACAGCCCTTCCTCTCCCCTCCTCTCCCCTCCCCTCCCCTCCCTTCCCCTCCCCTTCTCTCCACTCCGTTCAGTTCCCCCTCGTGGCCAGCAGAGGTACCGGAGCCCCTCAGGATGCACAAGTCCGCTTCTGAGATGAGCTGGTTGGGGGTGCAGGTGGACACAGGCTCCTGTGGGCCAGAGAGAAGGGACCCCGTGGGTGGCACGAGGCCGGAGATCGGGCACCCCCGAGGAAGGGCACCCCACGGGATCTGGCCCGGGGGCTATTTGGTGACAGAGGCCCCCGGGGGCTCAGTCTGGGGCAAGAGGGGCAGCTGCCTGCCCTGCCGCTGCGACTCCAGCTCGGCCGCCTTCTGCAGCGCCACCTCCACCAGCAGCTGGAAGCTGCTGAAATCGTCACCAAAGAGCTCGGGGGGCGTGGGGGGTGGCGTGTTGAAGAGTCCGCTGGTGGGGCTGGCTGCCTCGGCCCGCGCCAGCAGGGCCATGGTGCTGCCAGCGGCACCCAGCGGCACTTTGGGGTGAGGGTCCGGCTCTGCTCGCTGTGGGCCGGGCTGCATCTCCTGCTCGGGGCTGCGGGCGCCCACCACCGTCAGGTTGCCGCCCAGCGCCTGGGCAGGGTGGCACAGTACCTGCGGGCACACGGACATCGGCAGCACCTTGGTGGCCCCTGCCGCTGTCACAGGAGGAACCACCAGCACCCCAGAGCCGGCAGCAGCCCCTCGTGGCAGGGCCACATCGCCGGCTTTGCCTCCTCGGCGAGAGATGGTGAACTGGTTGGGGTCCTTCCCATCCTTGCGCAGCATGTCGGGGAGCAGCCGCCGCCGGGCATTGATGAACCAGTTGCAGATCTGGGAGGAGAGGTGCAGTGCCGTCAGCGAGCAGCTCTCATGTCCCTCCGCAGCTACCACAGGGCTCCCCCCACCCTGCATCTCCTTCCCCCGGAGCTCAGAGAGGCAGAGCTGCCCTGGCAGGGGCTGCCCAGGCTGTGCACGGAAACCCCAGCACCGGCTGCTTCCTGCCCAGCACCGCCTGCCCAGGCAGCCCCTTCCTCCCAGCACCTCGGTTCCTGCTGCCCACAGGCAGAGCTGCCCAGACCTGGGAAAGGACGGGCTCAGCAACATCCCCCCGGCCCCAACGGTGCCCTGCAGCATGCAGGCAAAGCAGGGCACAGCTCCCCCCCCCCCCCCCCGACATCTCCANATACCAAAGTGCCAACTCGCAGAGCTGCAGCCCCCCCATCCCCTAATGGGCAGCAGGGATTACCGCGGTATGCTAACATGTTTCTCTGCCTCCTGCCAAGCAGTAAAGTTACAGCTAGCTTTAGAGGCATTTCCAAACATCTGTACACCAAAGAGGCAGAGCTCTGCAGCTACACCTCTGGAAGCCCTTTGGAACACCAACAATCATGTATTGTTTCAGTGTTTTATACGAAAAGCTACATTTAAAAAAACCTGCCTTCTTCCTAGAAAACAATTAGGAGAGAATAAATCAGGCAAAAAAAATGACTGATCTTTCCCAAATCAACAGCTCTGTAAAATATTTCCCCTGAGGAGAGAGAACTTACCACAACTTCAATCACAGCAAGATCTCAGTTGTCCTTTTTTTGTCTTTTAGACAATATTTGGCATTTAACACCCTCAAATATGCAAGACTCACCCCCTCTTTCCTTCCAAACACACTCTCTTGCAAGCCCTAGCCAAGAGCCCCTGACATGCTCCTGTGATCCCATGGCCGTCAGCAGCTGTAAATCACCAGCCAGGGGGCTGCACTCCAACAAAAAGCCCAACCAACTCCACGGCGCCGAGGAGCCCCGCAAAATCCCGGTGGCTCCCCCAGCCACACTTGCTCTGTCCAGTATTCAGCTCCACGCAGAGAGCATGGCAGAGACAGGCATGCATAACCACCCAGCCCAGACACAGGATGCCACATGGCATCGCTCGCTGGGGGGAGCTAGAGGAGCCTCGGCAGTTCCCCTTTCAAGCTAGTAGGCTTATTTTTATTTTTTTACATTTTTAAACACCACCGCCATGAGAACAGCATCCTCTGCACTCCTGGGGAGGAAAAGCCCAGCCCTGCAGTGCACCCCTCTCCCTCTGAGCATGAGGGCAGGGGCAGGGAGACCCGCGGCCGCGGGGCTGCTGTCCGGGAGCCTCACCGGGAGCTGGCACAGCTTTCCCACCCTGACTTTCTGCATGGGGGACACATGGCTGCCCAGTCGCCCTGGAGACCTGGGGCCGCTGCGCTCCTGCTGCCTCACCGCTGGCAGCTGGGTAGGGGCACATACAAACAAACAACTGGAGGGCGCAATGCCCCGCTCGGCCACAGGCCGCAGCGTTCAAGAGGCACCCAGAGGGGTCAGCTCAGCCCTGCTGGTTCAAACCCCCCCGACGGCTGCCCCCCTCAGCCTCTCCAGCCTTGCCGTGGGGTGTCCATCACCACCACCCCAACAGGCTTCTGCTCATCAGGCAGAGGATGGCTGAGCAGCGCCACGTGTGTCACCTCAGAGCGAGGGAGAAATCCCAGTGACAGCCCCCAGCTGGCCTGGTAAATGCCACCAGGCTGGGACCCTCCTGGCGGGTACAGGGGCAGCCACTTCTGCAGGCAGCTGTGCCGGGTACAGAGCTCCCCCCGCTGAAGAAACCCCATTCACATGCCCTGCCGAGGGCCAGCACCTTCTCACAGCTCCCCGCAACAGGATGAGGCCACTCTGTTCCAGCCCAGAGGTGGCTGCATCACATCGGCTGGTCCCTCTGCTGCACGTCCCCGCCATGTGCCTGGTTGTGGCTGCAGCCCCCGCAGAGCCAATGCACGGGCACTGTCTGGCCAGGCGTGCATGGCACCACCGTGCCCACCACGGCCCCGAGCCCATCACCACTCTCCAGACGATCCAACCAAAGATGCCCCAGCACCACCAGCCTCCCCTGCAGCAGCAGCCCAGCAGCTGGCTGGACACAAACCTGTTGCTCAGCCAGCATTTCAGTAGGTAAGTAAAAAAGAATAAGAAAGTTTGCCATGCCGAACAGGGAGAGGGAAACCAGACAGTCACAGCCCACACAGCAGTGTCTGGGCCGGCCGGCCAGGACTACAACGACAGCAGGGCAAGGAGCCAGAGGTGCAGAGGAAGCCCCACGGAGGCGAGCTCAGCTGGGCTGGGCTCCCCTTCATGCTACCTGGGGCAGGCAGGCAAGCCGGCACTCGGCGCTGCCCGTGGTCCACCAGAGGCCAGAGCACAGCCCTGCACGGCACGCTCCCTGCTGGGACTGTTGTCCCCCGCCCAGCTCTGACCTGGGGGGTTGCCGGGCCCCTTTGCTGGGGGTGCCCAGGGAAACAAGACAGAGCAGCCTGAAACCCCCTGGAAGCCCCCACCCGCGGCAGCATTTACTAACAGAGGGGTATTGCTTAGTTTGTCCCCATCTAAGCCCGTCGTCTGGCCAGCCAAAAACCTCTGCTCCCACACTCCCTGGGGCACAGACCTCTCTCTGCAAAGGGCTGCCCACACACAGTACTTCTGCTTCCCTGCCATTCCCTCCCTGCCTCCTTGCTGCCCAATGTTTTGAGTCTGGGGTCTTTGGAGGGGCTGCCCTGGTCTGATCCGTCCCTAGCACTGCAGCAGAGGGCCTGGCAGTGGCCCCAGCACACGGGGGCCGGGTCATACCTGCAGCACGGAGAGGCTGGTCTGCCCCGAGAGGCTGAGCTTCTCCTGTTCGGAGGGGTAGGCATTGAAGCGGTGCTCGTACAGCCAGTCCCGGAGGATCTTCACGGACTCCTTGGGCAGGTTGCCCCTTCTTTTCCTCTTGTTTGACTGCGACAGGTCCAGAGACGTGATGCTGTCGTCCTCCCCAAGGTCGCTATCCGACATGGTGGAGCTGCCCACAGCTCTCTCCTGGTTAAAGCCTGGCAAGGTGGAAACCAAGCAGCACACATCACGTGGCGGCCCAGCCAAGGGAGCAGGAACGGCAGGGGGCTGCAGCCACGCAGCCCCCTCACCGCCCGAGCCTGGGGGCAGCTCACCCCCTCCTAGCCCGGTGGGGGAGGAATAATCCAGGCACATGAGGCCCCCCGGGGGGGCAGAAGCTCCAGGCACTGGCAGAGACAACAGCCCACCCCACGCCACTTCATCCTGCCTAAACAGAGCCCCTGGAGGTCTGCAGGGACTTCACAGGCGTGAGCGCCGGGCATGCGAGCGGCGTTCAACAGGAGCTACCCTGCAGCTGGCAAAAAAGCGAGCACTTGGGAGGGAGAAGTCCGGGCGGGAGGAGGAGCTGCCCGAGCTGCGGCGGCAGAGCCGCTCCGCAGAGGGAAGCCCGCCGGCCGGGCGCCCGCTCATTGTTCCG
>VXAL01015338.1:28128-43602 GCA_013399475.1 Chauna torquata
CTGGGGCTCGCCGGGCCCCGGCGCTGGGTCCGGGCGCCGAGCACGGAGCAGCCGCTGGCTGGGAACGGGCATGGGCTGCAGGGCCCGGCTGGACGCGTCCCTGGGGACGGGAGCTGCCATGGGTGACAGCCCCGGGGACCTCGGGCCACCCCGGGGCGCTGCCTGGGCTTCGTTTGGGGGCTTTTTAACTTACGATGTGGGAAATCAGAAACAGCAAATCACCACTCCCATGCTAGTGGAAGGCGTTTCAAAGCAAGAGTGGTGATCGGGAAAGCACAGGGGACATTTGCTCAGAGGACAGCACACCTCTGTTCCCGACCTACCCCACAGCACCACAGGCCCTGTCCTTGTACCAGTGCTGGCACAGTGGCACCATCTGTGGTTGCGGGGCTGCCCTTCCCCGGGGCCAACCCACCCAGCGAGGTCCTTGGAGGCCTTACTGTGCTGCCACTGATCTCCCTGCAGGCACAGAGACCTGGCACAGCCTTCTGAGTTTTGGAGACCAAGTTGCTCTGCATGGACTCAGGCACACTGCCGGTCCTGGATGAGGCTCCCGTAGGATGTCCCCACTGCGTGCTCCGTGCCCTTCTGCCATGCAGGGCTGGGTCACACTTTGCTCTTGGCCAAGCCCCAACCCACACCACAGCTGGCCAGGTCAGGCGCGTGAGCAGCGCCAAGCCCGGCAGGGGACGTGCCTGTTGCGGTGGCACACTGCATCAGCATGAGCCACGGGAGGGAACTACAGAGAGAGCTGCTCTGAGCCGTGGTGCCCATGTGTTGGGCACTGATGTGTATTGAGAAGGGCTGCAAATAAACTTCTTTTATGGTAGGCTTTTTTTAATACTGATGCAAGCTTGCAGCAGGAGAGAAAATTCAGCTCGGCAGCACCAGGAGAGCCCGGGAGGCCAGGCTGGGTGACCTCTCTGCCGTCACCCCGCTCCTCTGCCCAGGGCACAGCCCGGCATGGCCGTGGCTGGGGCAGCTCCCACCGGGCTGGGCGACCTCTCCTTCCCCAGCCCAGTGCCCACGACAGCACAGTACCACTTCGGAGGAGCAGCGGATTTGCAGGCAGCCCTGATTCAAACCCCTTCACTTGGCTTTCAATGGGAGCAGGCTCCAGGCTCTTAACCCTGAATTGTCCACCCCAAATGTGTGAACTGAGCTGATTATGGTGATTAGGGGGCCTGGGCGTGGGAGAGGGGCTTGAGTCTGACAGGGAAACGAGCTGAAGAGACGGAGTCCCTCTTGAGCAGAAGCAGAGCTGCATATACAGGAGGCTGTTTGTCATGGGCAGCATCTGCATAGCTCTGGTTTGCAACAAGAGATGGACCCGAACGGCTGTGTTTCCATGGGGCAGCTGCTGGCAGCAAAGCTGCAGGTCTGCATAGAGCAGGTTTCATGCTGCAGGAAAGGATTAAATAGCAAAAAAGGAGAATCGCTTAAAGCATTTTGTTTACTTGCTGCTAAATCTGCAATGTCCCGAGTGAAACCGTATCCCCGAATTGCTGATGCTCAACTAGTGCAAGCGCCATGTCGGCCAGTGAGCCAAGGGCGAGGCGTGGAGCCAGCCCTCGGTGCAGACCCCCGCTGCTGTTTCAGCACATCGCATCCGCCACTGTGGCCCCAGCGAGCCCCTGGCACTGGGTGGCTGCTGCCCCCGGCTCCTGCCCAGAGGGGTCTGGCTGGGCCCTGAGCCCCCCGCACTCCCCGTGGCGCAGGAAAATCCAGCATGGAGCTGGGGCTGGGGTAGGTGGGAGCAGCCCCATGGCTCTCAGCTGCTCCCGCTGGTCCAGGCAGAGTCCCCCAGCCCAGCAGGGCCACCTCCCGCAGAAAGCCTGGCCAGGCCCATTGACATGATAATACTATTAAACTTCTGCAATTTGGAAAACAATAGGGTAGCCAGGGCCCGAAGGGGGATCCTGGAAACCCTCGGCAGCCTCCAACGGGGCTGCAAGGCTGCAAGCTCTGCCCAGGAGGGGCTCTGTCCTTCCTTTACTCACCCTCTGCTGTTAATCTGTATTTTTTTTTTTTTTTTAAGGAAAGGGCTTCTGGTGTAGCTGTGGGGGTTCTGCTGGGGTACCTGTTGTCGCACGTGCTGGGCGCTGTTGGTGGGGCTTGCCCCACAGAGTCTTCTCCTGTTGGCAGGGCGTTTTGCTGTTAGCAGCCTGAGTTCTCGCATTTGCCAAGGCTGCCGGGGTCATGCTGGTATTAATTAGGAGGGGAAAAAAAGTGTTCCCAGGGCTGGCCCAGCTGGCTTCATCATTTCTCTGTTCAGAGGCTGGTGTGCTCCTTCACCTGGCTCCAGCAGAGCTTTAAATGCAGATTTTAAAGTATTCAGTGCCTACGTGGAGCAGAGACTGGTGGCTGCCTCGGGGCACCTGTAAATACCCACGCACAGCAGCCAGGGATGAGCCTCGCGAGCAGAGTGCCCAGCCTGACATCCTGGCCTCCCACCTTCAGGTGCCCTGCTCTGGCCTCCTCTTGCTTCCTGCCTCCCTTCTCCATTCAGCCCATTCCCGAACAACCCCAAGCTGGGCTCCCACACAGCTTTTTTGCAGTTTCTGGCTCCCGGCACTGCTCTCTGCCGCCAGTTCGCTCTGTGGGCCCCAAGCACACCCTTGTTTAAGCCGTGCCCCTGCTGGAGGAGAAGCTGAGGGTGGACACACTGATGTGGGGGCCACCAGCAGCGCAGGGCTGCAGTGCTCTGGAGGTTTCAGGACGGAGCTCAGTGCTGGGGAACGACACAGTCAGCTCAGGGTCTGGAAGAAGCCCCTGTGGGGCTGCATGGGCAGCTCTCATTCAGGCTAGAAGTGGGAATAATTCCCATGGGGACAGCTGAGACAGCACAGCTGCCACTCAGAGCACCCAGAGCTGTTGCTGGGCCTCCAGTCAAGCTGCATGTGAGAGCAGGAGCAAGAGGCTGGAGAAATGGGCTGACAGAAACCTCATGAAGCTCAGGAGAAATGACCCCAGGCACCAGCACATGCTGGGGGCACCCAGCTGGAAAGCAGCTTGGCAGAAAAAGACCTGGCTTTGAGCAGCCTGGTCCAGTGGAAGGTGTGCCTGCTCATGGCATGGGGTTGGAACTAGATGGTCTTTAAGGTCCCTTCCAACCCAAACCATTCCATGATTCTATGATTCTGAACTGACCATGAGCCAGCCATGTGCCCTTGCTGCAAAGAACGCCAACAGTGTCCTGGGCTGCATTAGGCCAAGTATCACCAGCAGGTCAAGGTGCTCTGGCCACACTGCTCAGCACTGGTGTGGCCACACATGGAGCGCTGGGTCCAGTTCTGGGCTCCCCAGTGCAAGAGAGACATGGAGCTACTTGCTCTGGGTGGCGCTACTTGAGCAGGGGCTTGGACCGGATGGACCCTGGATGTCCACCTCAACCATCCCGTGATTCTGGAATTCTGTGAAGAGGGCGGGAGAAGCCTGGAAGGAAAGTACTTCTGGGTGCTGTGCTGGCTTGCAGGTACTTGGAGCCCTGAACGGAGGAACAGCACCCAACAGCTGTGGAGCTGTTATTTGCCAGGATTGCCCTGGGTGCAGGCAGAGAAGTAACTCCTCTGCGCTGAAACAGGCTGCAGCCACTGGCGAGCCTTGTGAGCCAAAATCTGGGCAAAGCTGCTGGCGTCAGGAATACGTGAAGATGAATTGGTTGACAGAGGTGACTGTGCACCTCAGAAAATGATCAAAATCCTTCAATGTTAAGGGAGGAGGCTGGAGATTGTGTAACCCAGCAAGGAGAGGCTAAAGCAGCTGTTTCAGGTTACCCAAAAAGATACATTCTTAACTCAGTGCCCCTGCCCCAAGCAAACGCTTCTGAAATTAAATGTCTAGTTTTATTTTGGGAGCTGTTTAATACCTTTGAAACAATTTTTTAATTTTTATTTTTTTAAAGAAAACATCCCCTAGGAGTAAAACTTGGGAACTTTTCACAAGAAAATAGTCTGGGGATTTGCTGATGTTTCTTTCTCCCTCTGTGGATGAAGCAGCTTTGACCAAAGTGGGTGAAATGCATTTGGGACACACACAGTAGACAGCACAGAAGGAGAGCAGCCCCAGCTGCTTGCATTGGTGATGAAGCATAGAAAGGGCTCTGAGCATTGCAGGTGGCTGATGGAAACTTGTCCACCAGCTCAGGAGGAAGCACAGGAGATGCAGTTGAAGGGGAAAGGGTTGAAGGATCCAGTACCCAAATGCTGCTTCTGAACTGCTCCATGTAACAAGCATAGCCCCATTACATGCGTCTCCTTAGCTCCTTTTTCACCTAATTTAAATCAATCTGCTTTAGCAAATTAAGTCTCTTGCTGTCAGTCCTCCCTGGTGCCTCTCTCTGAATGCTCCCAGATCCAGCTTGGCTGGATCTTTTTTATATTCAAGGTGTGGGTGATAAGGGGACTGAGGCAACGGCCAAACAGCGCTCTCCCTTCTAATCCCCTCTCTTTTCTTAGTAATTCCTAGCATGATTGTTTCTTTTCTTTTTTCTTCAACAGCTGCTGAGCTCTGCCCTTTGCTTGGGGCTGCCCCTCACCTCATGCTGCTCAGTGTGACACAGCTGGAGCTGAGTGTTCCAGCTGTGAAGCTGGGGCTGATCTTCCTCATGTGCTTCACTTTACATCAATCCACCTGCAAGTGCACCTGCATTTTGATGCCTCCTCACAGTCTCTTAAGGCCCCTCTGCAGTCCTGCAAGTTAGCCCCATCTTTGTCACCCGTACAGCTCCTTGCTCCACCTGCAAGGAGCTCCAGCAGGCTGGGAGGCAGGATGCCCCCTTGCAAAGCACAAATTTATTCTTCCCATACACACCCCAGTGTCTACTAACAAGGTTTCTCTACTTTGCCAGCATCAGGGTTGAAGGATATCTTCTCCTGAGAGTCATCTCCGAGGTCAGATCCATGAGTGGATGGAGCCACTGGCCCTGTGACATCTGTGAGATGTTCACTTCAGTGTACATCTCAGTGAAGAGGCTTTTTAGAAGCATCCTGCCCTTTAGCAGCCTTCAGGCCTGGGACTTTGCTCTGGAATTGGAAGAACTGCATGTTTTTCCCCAGTACACGGGGCATTAGGGAACAAACGCAGCACCCGGCTTTGCTTTGCGAGCCTGCAGGCAGGCTTGTGTCCGGCTACTGCTGCGGAGCACGCACTCCCCCTCTGCACCTCTGATAATTTGGCTCGTGCTTCCTTGCATTGGCAGTGCCTGGAAAGCAGAAGCACCAGGATCTGAGGATAAGTGCTTAAACCATGGGGAATGTCCCAGGGGAGGGCACAGCCCCAGGGCTGGCAGATCTGCGGGGGAGGGGGGGCCACCGACCCCAGCTCCACACACTCCCAGGGCTCCTGCTGGCCCCGTCAGAGCTCTCCCTGGGAGCCGTGCCCCGGGAGCCACCTCGCTAGGCTCTCTGGGTTTGTCGTTGTGTTTTCCCCCTCATCCTTCGAGGGGACAGAGATGGGCTGACCTCCAGCAGCACAGTAGATATGCAGAGTGGGAGCCTTCCACTCCCCCCAGCCCATGTCAGGATGGTGTTAATTAATCAAACCAAGGGGACAAACAGCGCAACGAAGCTGGCTGATGAGGAAGGGCTGGCAGCACAGGACCACACTGCCTCAGCAGCACTGGCTTAAACAGGGGTGTTGGTGGTGGGCATGGGATGATGCTGGGTGCTCGCGGGGAGGAGAGGAGATGCTCTTCCTCTGGCTGGCAGCTAAGACCTTGCTGTGAAGGCTGGGGGTACAAACCTTGTCCATTAAATGTTTGCAGCCCCACGGCTGTAACCAGGGGCTGTATCCTCGCCTGCACACACCAGCACCCTGTGCCATATGTCGTGTGGTGCGCAAGCAGGTGGTGACGGCATGGGACATTCTGCCCAACCGTGCCTGGCTGGCACTTCCCAAATGCCTCCCCTGTATCTCAGCCCCTTTCCTCTGTCTGTCCTGAAGCACAACTCGCCTGCCATCAGCAAAAGCAGTAGATGATGCTTAAGCCAATTTTGCGCAGATGGGTTGGGAATGATTTGGCTTCAAAACAGGATGTCCTCAGGAGGAGACCCCAGCAGGCAATGGCAGCAAGGCAGGGGGATGTGGTGCAGGAGCTGGGGGTGCAAGTGGCCCTCGACCCCAAATCTGAGCCGCGCGGTACGGCACCAGGGCTGCGCTGGCCAGGGAGGGAGCCACGCCGCATGCCGTTGTGTCACACCCATCAAACTTTATAGGCTGCTTCAGCTTTCTGAATCCTTCAAATCACAGGCTCTAAAGCCATAAACCAGCCACAGAAGAGGAAACAAAGTGTTCTTTTTTCTTTCCTAAAGGAAGGGAGTGTGGGAGGAAAGAGGAGAGCTTCTTTCTGTGTTAGGTCCCCTGGGAGAGGGATTGCATTGGTTTGAGCCAGACCAAATCCCCACCGGCCAGCGCTCACCTGGGCTGCTCGCCACCACCCCGGGACCACCCCCGCTCCAGAGGGTGAGCAGCCGCTTGGTGGGGATGGAGTCTGGCCGAGGTCCTGGGGGCCGAGCCTGCGGGCAGGAGAGGCGATGGGAGAGGATGGATGGACACGCAATGGTGCAGTGACGGGAGCGCTTCCTCCAGCAAGGGCACGGGGCCAAGTGCCAGCATCAGCATGACACGGAGCAGGGTGACGTCCTGGCTGGGGGGAGCCTGCTGTGGGGCTGGGCAGCAAGGGGGCAGGGGCACGGGTTGCGTGCGCAGGAGGTGGGGAGCAGCTCTTGGCTCTAATCATCTTTGTCCTTGGCCCCATGCTTCAGGATGCGGGTGAACTCCACGTAGTTGAAGTTGCCCTTCTTGTCGATGGGTGCCTCACGGTACATCTCATCCACCTCCTCGTCGGTGAACCTGTCCCCCATGGTGGTCAGCAGCTCACGCAGATGGTCCTCATGAATGAACCCTGCGGGGATGGCGGGGAAGACATCAGCACAGGAGGGCAGGGGGGTTGCTGGGGACCTTCCGCACCTCTCCTGGAGGCTCCCTGCTGTCCCGTTCCCAGCCCTGCATGCAAGACGGAAGCAGCAGAGCCCATGGCCTGTGCTGCTCCGGAGCTGCCTGTGGGCTCTACCCAGGGATTTGGCCCGTACCTGACGCCTCCTCATCAAAGCAGGCAAAGGCATTGCGGATGACGTCCTCTGGGTCAGTGCCGTTCAGCTTCTCCCCAAACATGGTGAGGAACATGGTGAAGTTGATGGGCCCTGGTGCCTCGCTCATCATGCCCTCCAGATACTCGTCGGTGGGGTTCTTTCCTGCCAGGCACAGGCAGTGGTGTGGGTGCAGGTCCTGTCCCCTCTGCAGCACCCATCCCACCCCCAAGGTCAGCCCACCGGGACAGAGATCTGCCCCGTGCCTGTGGTGCCACTGAGAAATTCAACTATGGGAGACCAACAAGGATTTTTCCTTTTGTAGGCATAACCTGCCCAAACCGACCACATCTACCCCAAAGTGCCCTTGAGATGTGGCTGACAACCCCTGCTGCTAACCCACCAGTTTGGGCTGGAAGAGGGGCTGTAGATCCCCCCACCAAACACCTTTTCAGCACCACTCATGCAGCAGCCTCCCTTTCCCAGGAGGGCAACGGGGCCAAGGGCTCGGGGACAGTGCCCCGAGGCATGACAAACCGCAGTCCCCCTCAGTTCTTAGTGCCCCTGTCCACTGTTGGGTGGGAGTGGGGATTGCTGCCTGCCATCAGCCATCAAAAATGAGTTTGGTGGGGCCCATTCACCCACACCGTGAGCAAAGGAACAGGGTTTCTGCAGTGCCCGCTGCTCCTGCCTCAGCACCTCTCCCCGTGCCAGCCCCAGCCCCTCTCCGCGTTACTCTGTGCCGGAGGCAGTGCTGGGATGTCCCAAGAATGGTTTGGCCTCTGCTGAGTGCAGCCTTGACGCCCACGTGCCCCATAGCGCACAGCCCCGCTGCTCTGGCAGCTTTGTCTCCCGGGCAGGACCTTCAGAACAGGTTTGGCTGCAAGGTCAATGATTGACAGACCTCCCAGCGCGCACGGAGGCAGCGCAGGGCTGGGAGAGGGACAGCAAGAGGGGACGGGCAGTGTGGCCAGGCCTGCAAGTCTCAACCGGCCGCGGCGCTGGGTCCAGCACCATCCCCGAGAGCCCCCGTGCCAGGCGGCCGCTGAGCCAGAGCAGGCAGAGCTGCTGGGAAATGCGCGTCTTCCCAAAGCTGCCGGCTTGGTGTGAGGGCTCTGCCTGACCCAGAGCTGTCCCCAGTCCCACCAGGACCCACCTGCCAGCACTCATCTGCTGCAGCTCCCTGCCAGCACGGACACAAGACCTTGCCCAGTCACAGCCAGCAACCTGGGGCCTGGTCATCTCCTGCATGGGACCTCCCGCGCAGGAGTCCTGCATGGGACCCCATGGCTGATGGGAGGCTGCGGCCTCCTCCATCACGCGCAGAGGGACCCATGGAGTCACATGCCAGGAACCCCCTCCCCTGTGCCGCCTGTCCCCCCACTGCACTAACCCACCCAGGCAGGCTGGCAGAGGGAGTGGCCTGTCCCGTCACCCAGGCTGTGAACAACGAAAGGACTTTGTCTTGCAGAGGAAGACCCCAGGTGACATGCTGGGCTGCCACTACTTGAATTCCAGACCCTGGCTGTGGCTGGTGGTTGCTCCTCGTGCAGAGCTTCTCCAGCCCCAAAGGATGCAGGGACCTTTTCCTGACCGGTGAAGGTGGCTGTAAGAACAACAGACCAGGCTGCTGCCCTTAGGTGCCTCCACAAATGCACTTTCTAAGGTCAACCAGTGCCAGCACAGGAAGTTCCCCCAGTTTTTGGAGAATCAAACTGGCCCAAAGCAGGAGGGCTGTGCCCCAGTACCACCCCAATGGTGGGACATCAACTCAGAGAGCCACCAGGACTCCTTGCAAGGCACTGTGTCCTCCAAGCAGCAGTCCCTGCTGGCCAAGGAAATTTTAAGGGTGAAGGGGCTGAGGGATACGTGGGGGACCAGGAAAGGGTCTCCTCACCCATGGAAGCCAGCATGTCGTGCAGATCCTCCTTGTCAATGAACCCATCGCGATTCTGGTCGATCATGTTGAAGGCTTCCTTGAACTCCTGGATCTGCGACTGGTCAAACATAGCGAAGACATTGGAGGTGGCGCGCTGCGGGCGCTTCTTGGTGGTCTTGGCTTTGGCACGTTTGCTGGACATCTTGGCAGCTGGGGTGGTACCTGCAGGCAGGGCAGGGGCATCAGGGGTCTGGGGGCAGACAGAGCCCAGGGGATGGGCACAGGTTCCCTTTCTAGCTGTTCACCAGGTCCGTGCCTCAGTTTCCCCAGCTGTCACACAGTTTGGCAATAGTGAAATAACATGGTTGCAGGGTTGGACACAGGAACAGGTGAGACTCAAGCTCTGCTTAGTCCCCTGGGAAGTCCCAAGAGCAGGCAGCTCTTGCTGTGCCCCTTCCCAGCATGTCCCAGGGCTGTGGGCAGAGCTCCCTGCCCACATCCTCGGCTCCCAGACCCACATGCTGGCCATCCCCTTCATGCCCTGGGCACAAGGAGAGATGCTGAGCACGGCACCACATCGAGATTGGTCTGTGGGGGCCACAAAGGTGCTCTCCAGGTGCTACCTTGGGCTTTTGGGCAGGGCCCTCCCCTCCGAGGCTGCCCTGGAGCGAGTGGGCACAACCTCCCTCGCCCTAGGCCAGAGCAGCCCCTGCCTTGCAGGGGCCACGGGCTCAGCCAGCGCCCAGGGTTATCGGTGCAGGCGCATTCTTCACATGCCGCTGCCACCCTGCCCCCTCCAGCCCGCTCCAGCCCTCCCCCGCACAGCCCCCTCCGCCCCTGCTCTGCCCAGCAGCCCACTGGAGAGCCTCGAAACGCAGGGACGGGAATGCCCAGGGGGGGTCGCAGGGGAGCAGCCGAGGGGAAGGTGGGCACAGAGGACTGGCACGATTGTTACAGGTAATGAGTGGCTTGAGCAGGGAACAGCCTGGTGGGCAGGGAGGGGGGCAGCAGCGAGTCCCTTTGCCAGCCAGATCCACAGGACAGACGGACCTGGGGGGACTCAGCCAGGGCAACACCTGTCCCAGCAGGGATGGTAAAGGGGACAGCCACCATCTTCCCAGTAGGAAGAGTGACCCGGTGGAGCAAAGAGCCATTTTCCGCCAGCGAGGATGAGCAGAGACAGCACCTGAGACCCTTCAAAGCCTCCGAGCAGTGGTTTGGTGTCACCCCCCACGCTGGCAGGCTGGGGACATGCTCAGTATTTAAGACATCCTGCACCACGGGTGCTGGGGGCCCAACCCTGATTCCTACAAGCAGCCCTGGCTACCTCTGGTGTTACCCAGGAAGAGGATGCTCAAACCTCTTCCAGTCAAATCCTGATAAGTGAAACTCAGCAAGCTGCCGTCAGGGACAAGCCTGACACAGGGATGTTACCCAGCATCAGCTGCCAGCTCAGCATGGCCCTGCAGGAAAGCCTGGGGTGAGGTCAGGCCACAACAGAGATGCTGCTCAGATCCTCACGTTTCCACTGTAGTCATTTCTCCCTCACACACAGCCCCGTGCCTCAGTTTCCCCATCTGGGGCAGGGAGTCCAAGCCTGCTGCATGGGGGGGGAGCAGAGTTAAGTTAACAGACTATGAATGAGTTCCTCAGTGAAAGAGCAGAGTATTTCTGCAACTGCTGTGCACCTCATGCCTTGGTATGGAACAGCCCTCTGGGAGACTCCTGCCTTTTCTGGCAGGGGACACAAAGCAGCTGAGGACCACGTCATGTTGCATTAAGCAGCACAAAGCAATGCCAGCATGCCGTGTGCCAGAAGCCCTGCCCAGCTGCACTGGCCACCTTGGCACTGCTGTGGGCTCTGTTTTCCAGCTGGGTCCTTAACGCTGACACCCCGGGACTGCAAGGATCATCCTGCCCAGCAGGACCTGTTGCGAGCAGCCTTCTCCTGCAGCCGCACAGCTCCTGCCAGCCCTCCCCAGGCTGCACAAAGGGCTTCCAGCCCTTTCCCTGCCTCATTGTGTCAACTCCTCACCCCCCTCCCTCCCACCCTTCTTTCAGGGCTGCAGAGGTGGGGGCTGGAGTGACCCCCAGCCTGGCTCCTCACCTGGCTGCAGTCCCCAGGCTCCCCTGGCTGGGCTGCATGAGAAGGAGCCCCAGTGGCTACAGGCACTGGGATAGAAACCCACCGCCCTCAGCCCCCTCCCCACCACCACCCTTGCTTGCCCTGGCTGGCACCCAGTGCCTAACACCACTCACAAAATCACCCCAGCATCCCCTGAAACATTCGGTCCTGCCCAGTGCCCACGAGGAAAGAGATATTTGTTACCACCCAGGTGAGGAAAGCAGCATCTCCAAAGAGCCAGGCCATGCCCACGGCTGCGTGGGCAGGTCTCAGCCCCGCAGCCCTTCTGCCTGCTGCTTCCCCCACACCACTGCACCACAAAGCTCTTTGCACTGGCACAGCGCCTGCCAAATACCAGCGTGTGCTGCCTGCCCACAACAGTTACCCAGACAGCAACATGGGCATCAGCATGTGTGGGGAGGTTCAGCCGAGCAGTGTGATTCACCTCAATATGCTGCGCTGGGCCAGAGCGAGCAATAAAAGCTCTGCTGTCAGCCCATGGCACTGAGCTGCAGCTCAGCCAGTGCTGAGCTTCCAAAACACAGAGAATTATTAGCAGAATTATTAGCAGAAGACTAGAGAAATAAGCAGGAGTTTTGCTCTCGCCACATGAATTAGTATTATCCAGATATCTACCCTGCCCCAGCTGTGACCAGCAAACATGAGCACAGTTTGGCACACCCCCTGAGAGATGGTTCTCGTTAGGGGGATTAAGTGCGATTTGGGCAGCACATGGTTTTGCTGTTTGATTCTGCTGTTTGATCCAAGATATTCCCTGGAAAGATGCTTGGTCCCATAGACAAGCTCAGCTCCTAATCATTTTATTTCTGCTTGTAGCAGAACTCCTAGGGGCCAGCTGTGACTTGGAAAGAGACTTTTTTGCCTGGGTGCAGGGAAAGGTGCCCGTCAGGAGGCAGAGCTGATCTGCAGCCAGGCCTGGTGTGACGCAGGTGATCAGTGCCCTGCCGGAGGGATTGATGGCTGTGCAGCCCTGCTCCTCGTGCCCACGCAGCTCCGGGGTCCGACCACAGGGTTCTGGCTGCCTGAAAAATCCAACGGCCAGACTGTTTCCGGTAATGCCTGGCCACAACACCCTGCACGCTGCAGTGGCCTCAGGCAGGCTGAGCCAATCTGAGCATCCAGCTCCTCCTTAGCATAAAGAAAAACCACAGTGATGGGTCCTGCTCCTCCAGACCCTGGTGAAAGCCCCATCCCAGGACATGTTCATCACTGGCAGCAGAGGTCAGTGCTGGGGTGAGACCCCAGCTTGCCTGCCATGAAAGCCACCCGACTACTGCACTCACCCCATCACCAGTTGCCCTCACTCCCTTGTCCTTCAGACACTTCTGCAGCCAAGCAGTGTCCCTGTCTCCTACACTACCAGCCTTCTGCCTTCCCCACTTGAGAGTCAGCCCCACACAGCCATGGGGCTGGCTTGAAAAGTTATTAAAGAAAATAGTTGCAGTTTTAAAGAGAACAAGCCAAGACCCACCATTATCAGTAAAGTAAGCCACCATATATTTCCTCATTGGTGAAAAGCAAGCAGCTTCACCCCAGTGCTGTTTCCCGACCGTGCTGGGAAGGGCAGGACAAGCCAAAGGGACATCTCAGTGCTGCCAGGACAGGGAGGTCCCGTCCCCTCCCCAGCCTCCCTCCTGCTCACTTCCACCGTTCCCCACACGAGATTTTCTCGTGTACCACTTCAGCTCCCTGTCCCTGCCAATAAATAAAACAGTGGAGAGCTTCTGCTGGGCTAGTGACTGCACCAGCTCATGGTAGGTCTGGCTGGCACAAAGGAGGGGTGCCCAGCCAGGGAGGAGACAGGATGGACCTCCGCCTTCTAGCTGCAACACGGCTAAGCTGCTTGTGATGCCTTGAGGCCATGTGGTACAAACATGACGTTGTCTACTCATGTGCTGCTAAGAGTATCCTGTTTCCCAAGGGTAGCTCCTCCAAGGCTGGGCATGCAACTGCAGGAGCCATCTCTGGAAGTGCTGACAAGGCTCCAGCACCGCACAGGGCTGCTGCGAGGTCTCCAGTAGGGCTGGAGGGGGAAGGACATTGTCTGGATGACATCCTGGTACCCAGGCACATGCTGTACATCTGCTGGATGTTTTTGGTCAGGCTTCATAGGGTAGGGGAAGGGCAATTCAAACAGACTGAACTGTCCCAGAGGACATCCCTGTGGGGATAACTGACGGCCCCTTTGAGGGACTGTGGTTAAATCTCTGCCCAAAGACTCTTCCCAAAATTAGTTGCAAGTACTAGCAAGCCAGAACACAGCTGCGTTTACTGAAATGTAAGCATGTCGGAGGAATAAGCGGGGAGCAGCTCCTCTTCCCTGTTGTTAAAATAGCCCTTTCCTCCTGCACAGCCCTGCTCAGGATGCCTGCTGGCCCTGGGATGTAGCACTGCCCAGCTCGGTCCTCGCTGCAGAGCTGCCTGGGGGGGCCGGTACCAGGGTGAGTCCAGGAGCTGCAGCAGGATCCTGCTGCACCGCTCAGCACAGCAGGAACAGAGACAGGCTACTGTTCTTCTCAAAGCTGGATGGGGAAAAGGGAGTTTGGAGCATGGGGAAACCAGAACCCAAGCCCCAGGCTGTGTCCCCAAATCAGCCGCGGTCACCAGCACTAACGCCAGTGAGCAGGATTTGAGCGTGGACAGAGCAGGGCAGTGTTGAAGAGCCAGAGCCAAGTGCTCAGGGACAAGGTCCCCACAGTGACCTAACAGGACACAGAGGCCCCAGGGCTGGGCAGCAGCAGAGGAAGAGCCCTGCAGCACACAGCTCTCGCCCCCATCTCCCCTCCCCCAGCCTGGTAGTGCTGGGCACGGCTTGGCTCCTCTGGCGGAGCAGGAAGGGCTGGAGAATTCTGTAGCTCTGATGATTTCAGGGTAAGAGAGAATAACATGGTTTCTGGGCCAGCTCCTTCCTGCTGAGTTTAGGGGACAAGGACGTCACCATGCCCACGTGGCACATGCAAACCCTTCTGAAGCACACCCGCTGGGTCCACCAGGAGAAGACCACGCAGAGACGCTGCCAGCACATGAAAGCCCCACCACTCTTCTGATGCCCAGAGGGGATGGGATGCAACAGGCATCTTGGGAGCATGGGGCAGAAAGTCTTTGTGGCCTTTGGCCACCAGCATAATATGCCCTGAGCTGGCTTTGACATTTTCCCAGGAGAATTAGGGGGCTCACCTTGGTGGGAAAATCTGGCCTCAGCACGTCAGAGGGGGAGGCGACTGCAAACTCCTCCTACAGCAACACAGAGCCTGGCAGTGACGAGAGGAAAAAATTCAAGTGACTGAAGAAACCAACCATCTTTGGTAAGCAGCAGTGGTTGTTGACACTTGGGGATGTTCCATTCCAAAGAATGCCGCTCCAGCCACGCTGCTTTCTCAGACACTTCCCTGTTTGAGAACTTCCCTAGCTTTTATCACATTCGTAACATTTTGTACCAAAAAGGCATGCAGGGAGGGAAGCAGCTGAGCGAAGAGGATCTCAGGTTTTCATGGACAAAACTACATAAGACACAAAGTTCCTCTGCGTTTGAGGGAAAAGAGCTAAATAAAGCTTTTCTGCCTTCCAACAGTTTATTGCCTGAAGTTGCTCACAGGTCACTTGGGAGATCCCTGGAGCATCATGCATGCATCTCAGCTTTGGCTCTGGCCAGCAGTAAAGACTTGGGGGAAAAGCAGATGTTCCAGCCAGGAATGGCTCTCCCTAACAGGAGGCAGGTGGAGCCACAGATACACAGCACGATCTGCTCCCGCAGCTCTGCCATCCCGGGGAGGGGTCCCAGATCCAGGTCACTGCAGAGTTACCAGGAGCTGAGCTCAAGGCCGCTCCTCACCTTCCCCAGCTGGGACACCCCAGAGAGGGGCCCGGGGGAGAGGCGCTCCCCACCTGCCCGGGCACACAGGTGCCTGGCAGGGTCGCACTGCGGCTTCTCCTACCGCTGCCTCACCCCCTCCCCAGTGCGGCCTCCAGCACCGCGGCGGTGCCCACCTGGCTGTCCCCTCCCCGTCCCGCCGCATCCCTCCTGAGCTGCCTCCGGCCCCGTCGCGGCTGCTCCCGGCTCCCGACCGCCCCGTCGGGGCTGCCTCATCGGGGCTGCTCCCCGCTCCCGACCGCCCCGTCGGGGCTGCCTCATCGGGGCTGCTCCCCGCTCCCGACCGCCCCGTCGGGGCTGCCTCATCGGGGCTGCTCCCCGCTCCCGACCGCCCCGTCGGGGCTGCCTCATCGAGGCTACCCCCCGGCTCCCTCCCGTCCCACGGGGGCTGCCCCCCGGCTCCCTCCCGCCCGGTCCCTCCCGCCGCACCGGGGCTGCTTGGGGCCGCAGCGTCCCGTGGCGCGGAGCCGCGGGCAGGCCCCGGCGCGGC
>VXAL01015338.1:57480-83117 GCA_013399475.1 Chauna torquata
GGCCTCCGCGCCCGGAAGGAGGAGGACGCGTTCCTGGGCGAGCAGGACACGGGTGAGGGGCGGCGGCCCGGCCTGGCCCCGGGTACCGCCCGGCCCCGCTCTGGCCCCGCATGCTCCCGGCCCCGCTGCCTCCCCCACACCCCCGCCCCTCCCCGAGCCCTAGCGTCCCCTGCGGTGGGCAGGCGAGCCAGGGCCACCAGGTCAACCTGGCCCCTGCTCGTCTTCTGGCGGTCTCCCCGGGGTTGCTGTGGGGAGGGGATGGGGCCCCACGCCGCTGTCACCTCACCTGCTCCTCTCTGGCAGAACTACGGCAGTGAGCGTCGGGCAGCGCAGCCTGTGCCGGGCCACAGCCACCCCGATGCCATTGGAGCCACCGCACATTGTCGCCTCGCTGCCTCGGCAGAGCGTGTCAGTGTGCAGGCTTACATCAAACCACAGCACTGTGTCACTCATTTTCCAGCTCATTTCCATACTTCAGCCTTTCCCACTGCAAACATCCGGCGTTGCTCATCTTGTCTGTCTTGGCCACATGCTCCAGCGGGTCTGAGTAGTGCCCTCTTGGCCTTAGTGCCGTATGCAGTAAGCAGGGGCTTGCTGCGCTCCCACATCCTCATTTTCCCCAGTCCCTGCAGAGCCCCTCATTTGTCTTGCTGGGACATGCCAAGAATGGCAGGCGCTGGAGCTGACCTGGAAGTCGGTACTAGCAGCAGATACAAAGAGTTTTGCAAAGAGCTAGCACCCCTTCCTGCTAGATCCATGGCTTTAATAAAGTCAGGTGTTCCTTTTATCCTTGAGAAAATCTTTTGCTTGTTTTTAATTTATTGCTTCCTTGTAGTCCAGAGTCATGTTTTTCTCCTCCATTTCATGTTTCCACAAGCAACATAGCCCTTCACTGCATAAGATCCCCCAATACCCCACCACAAGGTGGTTTCCACAGCCCTAAGTTCTTCTCCATGTAGCACCGCTGACTGCAATTCACTGCCACCAGGACTCATTAGTCCCAGGGCCTGCTCCTGCTCTGACCCATTTGCTGAGGGAGCAAGATTTGGGGTCTCAGGACTGACAGTTGCTCACAAATGGCTCTGCAGCCAAAGTGCATATGGCTCCCAGGATGCTCAATAACCCACAGGTGGATCTCGGCCCCAGTCACACCTTGTCCTTGGCCCTGTCTTGCTGTGACCATCAAGTGCAGTTTCCATCATCTGTTCTCATCCCATTCCTCCCAGCATCCCTGGTTGATCCTGTGGTTGATCCCGGCGAGGCGAAGTTGCCACGGGCAGCGTGGCAGGAGCAGCACGAGGTCTGTCATTCTACACGTGGGGCATGAGCAGAGGTTTGTATGGTTTGGGCTGTGCAGGGGTCCTGCTGGGTGCAGGTCTCCACTCTGGGCACCCAGTGTCCCCAGGTGCCACCTGGAAGAGCTGCATCTCTTGTGCTGCCACGTGGAGCCTCGCACTCATCTACATCATGTATGTGTTGCAAAAGTCATCCATGGTTCTTCATGCCGCATTATCTGCTAGACCCACAGGGGAGGAAATCCAGACCTTTGGTTTCTGCCGCACACAAGGTCTTGCTAAGAGGGTCATCCCCTGTTGTGCTGTTTGTTGTGGGGAGAACCACCCCAAAGGACCAAAGGGTCCCACATTGGGCCCACCGGGGCCTGCAGGTAGCTCCAGCCTCTGCTGTCCCCACCGAGCAAGGTGGCCCTGTGTCTCCACAGCGCCGGTTCCCACATACAACCAGGTCTCCTTCACAGCCTCCCTGGAAGCCAAGCAGGGTTTGATGGCTTCTTTTGCAAGGGAGAAGGGTGAACACTGGTGCTGGGATGGGCACCTGCACATCAGCCTCGCAGGATGCTCCTTGCCCTCCGTGCTCCAGACCAGCTCCCTCCAGCTGAATCGCGGCCATGCTGTCCCCGTGTGCAGTGGCCGCACAGACTGAGCTGCCCAAGGCCCCGTGGGATATCTGTGGCTGTGCGTGGTGTCTCTTGCCAGGTCGTCCCTGCCACCCACACCAGGGACACCCCAGCCCTTCACCCCTGGCTGGGTCACCCCTGTCCACATGCTGCAGCTGCACGTGCTCAGAGCAGGCATGCCGGTGAGGGGCTCTGTGCCCTTCCCAGCCCTGCTTCTGGATCACTGCGGTGTGAAAGGGGATTAAATTCACCCCAAGGGGATTCTGTGGCTGCGAGGGTTTACGCCTGGTCGCAGCATCACTGAAATTTAAGCCACCCCCCTGCCTGGCCCCAGGGGCCTGCCCGGTGGCATTAATGTCACAGCAAGGACAGGGTGGCAGCCCCTGGGGAGGTGCTGCTGCCAGAGGAGGCAGAGGCACAGTGGGGCTGCGGGGCTTTCTGCTCGCATGTCACTTTCTGCTCGCATGTCACCAAATCCAGAAATGTCCTTGGAGCAGAGAAGCAGACCCAGGACAGGCACACGGGTGTCCCTGCCACTGCCATCACCACTACTGGGATGTCTGCCAAGCAGGGGACGAACTGGCCTGTAGGGACGCCTCAGCCTTCACCTCCTCCAGCCAAAGTTCCGGAGGCCTATGTCTGTGCCCCAGCCTCCTGCAAGGCCCCAGCAGCACATGGGCTGCTGCGCACCCATGGGGAGCAGTCTTGCACACCTCACCCTTGCTGCTGGGTGCTCCTCTTCCCACCCTGCTCAGCCCTTCAGGGAGCCCCAGGAAAGTCCACCCAGGAGCTCCTGGCTGCCCCGAGCCGATCGGTGCCGTGGGGTGCCTGGTGTGGACAGGCGCATCCGTGCTGGCCGGGCGTGCTCAGCCGGCCTCCTCCCCGCCTCAAGGGCAGCAGCTGATGCGAGCAGAGAGTCCAGGCATGTTTCAGACCTTTTGGTCATCCTGAGTTTTGTTTGGTGCCCGGCAAAACCCTTTCCCATTGCATTCACCACCTCGGGGCTGGGCGTTCAGCACGCAGCTGGAGCTCTCAGTGGCCCTCATCAGCCACAGGAAGGGAGAAATTGAAGCAGAGCCTTCCCTGCAGCCAGGCCTGGAGAACCCACTGAGGTCCAGTTCGCAGGTTTGCTCTTCTCTGCCCCCACTTGGCCGTGCTTCAGTGGACGTGTCTCCCGTGCCTGGGCCTCTGAGCCTGTTTTGCTCAGGTGCTCAAGCATAGCTCCAAATGAGGCTGCTGCCTTTCTAAGTCTGAATTTCCTCTTCTTCAGTCCTGCTGCATTTCTGAGCCCTGTTTGCAAGTCAGTTCTGTGTTAGAACCGATCCAAATGGAGCAGTAATCATGGGTCCATCCTTGAAGGCTGAGGAATGGGGAGAAAAATTCAGGTTTTTTTCCCTCTTAATCTCCAGGGAAGTCATCTTGGAATAGCTAGAGCTAAAGGAAGGGAACAATAAAAACCCAGAGCAGCATCTGAGCCAGAAAGTCTATGAGAGCTCATATCAATAGGGAAGTTAATAGCCTTGCTGGACACAGCTCAGTGTAATGTTAGTGCTGGGTAAACACTGCAACAGGAGCCCCGTGTTGCTCAATAACTTACCCTTGTTTTCTCCCTGCTGCCCACAAAGACCCAGACTCTTTCCTGAAGTCTGCACGCCTCCAGCGCCTGCCCTCGTCCTCCTCCGAGATGGGCAGCCAGGACGTGTCCCCGCTGCGGGAGACCAGCAAGGACCCGTTCTCTGGAGACTGCAGCTGCCGGCAGGATGGGCTGACCGTCATCATCACTGCCTGCCTCACCTTTGCCACAGGGGTCACGGTGGCCTTGATCATGCAGATCTATTTTGGGGACCCTCAGGTAAGACAAAACATTGCTGTAGGCTTTGCTCTGAAAATAGAAGTTCCCTCACCTCCCTCTTTGCTGGCGGTTTAGCCCTGCCAGGTGTCAGTGAGACCCTGGGTGCTGAGTCTCTCTCTCTGCAATTCCACCCCAAATTGTCTGAAAGCTTTTTCATGTTGCTTTTTTCAGGGGGTATCAAGCTGGGCTCTGACTTCCTGCACCGGGCTGGGGCAGCTGTGCCCGGCAGGTCTAGGCGTGCTGCAGGGGCAGCAGGCAGCCCCAGTGGTTTGTCTATAGCTGTGGTCAGAGCCAGATGTGAATGCTTTCCAAGAGCAACGCTTAGAACAGCAGGACGTATCATCTGTGCATCTCCACTTGCAGAGTTTTAGGGATCCATATGTCAGGGCCCATCTCTGGAAGGATCTGTGCGGGGAAATTGCTGAAATCAGAGCTGAACCTCTTGCGACTCCCTCCCATGGAGCAGTGCTACGCTGCAGAGCAAAGGCAGTGTGGTCATGGGGTCATGCTGTCCTCGGGAGAAATACACTGCAGAACATTTCCTACTGTAGCCTGTGGGGCATCCAGTAGTCACGGTCATCTTCTCCGCATCCCACCCAGCAGGGCAGACCTGGCGGGAAGTCCAGAAAGGGAGAGCTTTGCTTTTTTAAATTATTTGCTTTTTTAAATTATTTGCATTCAAAATGTGGATGTTGGGAATGAGCAGCTCGGACTCGCAGCTGCCTGGCTGAAGCAGGTCGAGAGCCAGGCACAACCATCTCCCCTTCCGACAGATCTTCCAGCGCGGCGCCGTGGTGACGGACGCTGCCCGCTGCACAGCCCTGGGCATCGAGATGCTCAACAAGCAGGGCTCCTCGGTGGACGCAGCCATTGCCTCAGCCCTCTGTGCAGGAATAGTGAACCCCCACACGTCAGGCATCGGCGGGTAGGTGGTGACTGCTCCCCCGCGCTGCGATCTGCGATTGGGCTCAAGCGCATTGGTTCCCCATCTGTCCTCCTGGCAGGCCAAGCCATGGCACGCAGGACCAGGTCTGTGGCCTCAGGTGGTGGACGCATCCACGTCTGCACAGGGACGGGACCCTCCCCAGGGACTGCAGCCACTGAAGGGGCCCAACCCGACAGCAAGGGACAGAGACCCTTGGGAGGAAAATTCTGTGCCTGCGGTAGCAGCTGCCAGGACAGTCACAGCCACAGGCTTGAGGGGGTTCAAAAGTGACTGCAGGCAGCCAAGCCCCTGTGCGGGCTGCCCGGAGCTCACAGCACCCAGGCTCTGTCCCAGCGCCTGCAGAGATCAAGCACTTCCCTCTGAAAATCCTGTTCCTCATCGGCAGAAGCCCGAGGCCCCAGGCCCGAGCCTGGCCGGACCTGGCTCCCCGCCTTCTCCCAGCACGTCCCTGGGCTGGCACCTGCACAAGCCCGGTGTGCTCGGCTCCACAGGAGGTCCTGGGAGCGTTGCATAAAATCACCTGATAGCTCCTCCAGGCTGGGCAGGAGGTTGCTCCGTTGCAAGCAAAACCTCTGCTTTGTTGCAAAACGGCTAGGATTAGAAAGAAAATCCCACTCAGTCCCAGCCTGGCAGTGGAACAGAGCCAGTGGCCCTCTGGCCAGGCTGGCAGGGACTGATCCAGCCTTGCTGCAGGCTCAGCCAACCCCAGTGAGGCCTCCACACTTTGTGCTGGCTTTATGGTAGTGGCTGCGGCGAGGGACAGCCAGTGCCGTGCCGTGACCCCGCTCTCACCACAGGGGTGGGGTGATGCTGGTCCACGACATCCGGAAGAACCAGAGCCAGGTGATCGACTTCCGTGAGGTGGCTCCCCTGGGCATCCCGCTGGAGGGGGACCTGCAGAAGGACACCAAGGTGAGGAGCCTTCCTCCAGGGCCAGAGCTTGTTGGTGTCCCCAGCTGTCCTCTTCCAACAACTCCTGGGCCTAGTGGGAGATGACCAGGGAAGTGACTGGAAGCCTCTCTTGCCACGGGAGTTCCAGGGCCTTGTAGTCATGGGGAGCCTGGGAGAAACTCTCCTTCATCAGCCTCAAAATGTCTGGAGCCTGTAGGGCTTGGGGAGCAAAGCGGCCTGTTGGGGCAAGGGCAGGGAGTGAAGCATCTCCCGCTGGCAGAGGAGAGCTGGGAGAAGGGAGCAAGATCCTGCGTCGTTCTGCTGGGTTATTTTTCCTGACCAAGTTGGGTTAACACCAAGACTGAAGTTTCCTCTTCCTTCCAAAGACTTATTCCCTAATCTAGTGCCTTGCTACCGACCTCTTCCCCTCTCCTAAAGACCTGCAGACACCTTTCATGTGAGCATGACTAGCAGCTCCTTGACCTGCAACTGGGGACCATGTCGTCATGGGAAGGAGACTGTACTCTTTTTTTTTTGTCGTTCCTTTTCTACAGCCAGGTCTGCTCGTGGGGGTACCAGGCATGATACAAGGCATGCACCGGGCGCACCAGTTGCATGGGAGGTAAGGCCCCTGCCCTGCATGGGCTGTGCACCGTGGTCCCCAGGGAGCTGGAAGCACACAGCCCCTTGCCATCAGACCATGCTCTCAGCCACCAATCAAAACCATTAGCAAGGGTTGGAGGCTTGTGCTGAAAAGTATGTTTATGTTTTGGTGCTTTATTTAAGAAAAGAAAGAATTCAACTTGGTCAGGTTTTCTGCAAAGTGAAATTCTGGCAAATGTTTTCTAACAAGACGGACGATGAATGTTCTCTTAGAAATATGTGCAGAACATTTTCATGCATTTTCATACATTTTCAGCTCTCTTCAGCTGGACACTGAGAAATGTGGTTGTCCTTGATGCCCTGCTAGGACAGCGAAAAGGGGAATCTGAATAACTTGCTCAGAGATGTGAGATTTTGCTCTAGGGGCGCCCATTTCCCCATCCTTGCATTGACATTTCCCTCTGGGGCACATCATGGATCACTGTGATCATCCTGCTGAAAAGAAACAACCCACCAAAAGCTCAGTGCTCATTTTGGCCACAGTTGGCCCCGCAGCCTGGTGTGCCGAGAGCCCCAGGCACAGAGCCCAGCCCGTGCCACTCCCCCCTGCCCTCCTGCACCTCTCCAAGGCATGCAGCTCCTCCTCTCTTCTCTTTCGGCAGGCTCCCCTGGTCCGAGCTGCTGGGCCTTGTGGCCACCGTCGCCCAGGATGGGTTTAATGTCACGCATGACTTGGGTGAGCACATGCCGGGGAGCCAAGGTGGATGCTCACTGTGGAGGAGCTCACCGCGAGGGTGCCAGGCTGCTGGTGGTGCTTGGGAGGGAGTAGGTGGTTGTGCATGGCAAATCAGAGCTCTTTGGAGCTGGAAATGGGTGATGGTGGGAGGTGGGCAAGGCAAAGCAGGGGTCTGCTAGGGGGGAGTGTGATGACAGCAAAACTGGAGCCCTTCCCCAGGGCTGGTGGGGAGGTGGTGGGGTTTCTTTGGGTTTCCTTCCCAGCTGCAGCGGGGTCACGATCCACCCCCCTGCAGCCTGGCTCACTGGTTTGGAAACAAGGCAAGAGGCAGCAGCAAGTCCCCAGGTCCCCTGCATGTCCGTGCATCCAGGGGTTTCTAGATGTCCTTCCCCTGCCCCTCCCCTTCTCGCCCACAGCCAAAGCTGTGAGTGAACTGAAGGACCTGAACTACTCTGACAAATTTCGGGAGATCTTCCTGCCGGATGGCCAGCCTTTGCTGCCTGGCATGTTCGTGAGGCGCCTGGACCTTGCAGCCACCCTGGAGCTGGTGGGAGCAGAAGGGGCGTCAGCCTTCTACAGCGGAAACTTGACCCAGGAGATCATCTCTGAGGTGAGCTATGTCTGTCCTTGTCTCTGCCCCTGACCGTGGCACGAGACAGCCTGGGCTAGGGGTGCCACCTGCCACATCACCTCTTTAAGATGGGACAACACCTGCAGATAAGCCGTAGCCAGGCGTCAGCACAACAATCATAGAGTCGTAGAATGGCTTGAGTTGGAAGGGACCTTAAAGATCACCTAATTCCAGCCCCCCTGCCGTGGGCAGGGATGCCACCCACTAGATCAGGTTGCTCAGGGTAAACAGCTAAACCTACAG
The DNA here is from genome assembly GCA_013399475.1 of Chauna torquata. Classification (NCBI taxonomy): domain Eukaryota; kingdom Metazoa; phylum Chordata; class Aves; order Anseriformes; family Anhimidae; genus Chauna; species Chauna torquata. The sequence goes on from VXAL01015338.1 coordinate 65,298, forward strand.
CTAAACCCTGCTTTATCACCCTGCTCCAATGACCTGAGGGCTGCTGCAGGGAAGTGCAAGCTCTGTATGGAGGAGCAAGGCCCAGGGTTGCAGCACAAAGGACCCCAGCAAGCTCTGGGATCAAGTGTGCTATTCCAGCTTCATTTGCAGAGCAGAGCAAAGTGCTGGCTTCCCACATCAGCTTCACAGTGTTTATTGTTTCAGCAAAGGAAGGGGTGGTAAAACTCCAAAACACCCTGTCCTTTGTTTCCGTCATGAGGTGGGAAGGCACTGGTGCAGAAAAGTGCTATCCAGGGAATTTGAGATGGCATCTGCCATGTGTGGCTGACCAGGGCTTCTGCCTTTCCTGCACACGCAGACTCCGTCTGCCCTGTGCCCTTCTGCTTTGCCCCAGTTCTCCGCTGACCAAGCTTCAGGAGCTCCTGGCATGGGCAGGTGCCCTGCCTGCTGGTCTCAACCGCTGAGAGCAACCTGGCTGGCTCTCTGGGATCACTTTGGGAAGGGGGCAAGCACCCCACATAGGAGCTACACCTTCTTTTACAGTTTTGGGGTGGTTTGACATGCTGACCCCGACACACGCTACCTTAGCTTTCCTGTTTCAGTGATTCATCCACTTACGCCAGAGAAGTTTACCTGCCAAGTTGGCTGGCTAGTTTGGAAATCAGAGCATGCACAGATTACTTGTTCGTTCCCATTTCTGGATGGAAATCCAGAGGACTCACCCCAGCAGAACCTCTCACCAGCCTGCGTGGCTTCTCCTGGGTGAAAGACAAGAGGTGGCCCATGAGCACAGTAGCACCTGTTCGCTGACTGTGTTACCTGTATTGGCATGTATTTTAAGGCCAGCCTACCTCATCTTGATCATGATACAACCACAGAGGACCTGCAGTGGAGGGAATTACCCGTCTTTACTGCATACATGAAAATTGCTACACCCAGCTAGTTTTAACTCTGGGAAAGTATTACAGAAAGACCAAGAGTACAGCAACCCCCCAATCACCTGAAATAATTAAAAATAAGGTGGAAATTGAGAGCTAAAGATTTCTCGTGATGGGGATCTGCTGCACCCAGGGTCCCTGCTGGCAGTGTTCAAATGCTTCATAACCTCTAACATACTCGTCCTTGACACCTCGGGGCAGAGAAGGCTGCAAGGCAGAGCTAGTCCCCATCTTCATGGGTAGGCAGAACTTCTTCAGGCAGCCATGGGGTGGGTGAGCTTTTCGAGGTGAGCTGCAGAGCTTTCTGGTGGTGGTGAGTGGTGGGCCAGGCCACCAAGGCCATGAAAGCACAGATTTTCAGGGGATCCTGAAGAACCTGGCACTTGGATTGCACTGGAAGTGCTCAGGAATCTTACTAGTATTTAACAACACGGTGATTGCTCACCCAGGCCAGCATGAGGAATGCAGAAAGCCTTGACCTAGCTTTCTCAGCATGTGCTGCCTTGCTCTTATACTCAGGTCAACAACTATGGAGGAGTCTTGGTGGAGGAAGACTTCAGCAATTACAGTGTCACAGTGGAGAATCCCGTCCACACGGTATATCGAGGTAAACACTGCTGCCTGATCCACTGCCATGCAGCTGCAGTTAAAAGTTTGCTTCACTTGGCAGGAGGTGACAGTGTCTGTAACAGCACCTGCAGAAAAGCCCACCAGGGAGTTTTCTGCTGTTGCCTACCGAGCCTGATGCATCAGGAGATTTCTAGCACTTTGAAATGGGCCTGTTTTTCTCTTGGAAATGACCAATTGTGTTTTGATAGAATGTTACTATGGAAAGATGCAACATGGTCGCATACCCATGCAATGTCTAGATAGAAGCTGAACCATACGCTACTGCCTACATCTGAAGACGGCTCCCAGAGTTGATCTATATGGGAGAAAAACATGTTTTTTGCAAAAAGTTTTTAAAATGTCATAATTTTATAGAAATCCCTGTATTCACTCTCCCTATAGCTGTAATGTTACAAACCCATTTTATCTCCATTCATCCATACTGCATTCCAGAAACCATGCAGCCAACCAACAAGAACTGAATTTCAGATGTAAAGAAACATCCCTGTTTGGGCTTCCTTTACCCATCATAAAGAAACAGAAACAACAGGGATGTTTTGGGAAATACTTTTCAAATCATGATGCTTTCCATTATCTCTGCAAATCTGAAAAGGTTTCCCTGTCCTCAAGGACACTAGCTTATGGGAAAATACTATAACTGGACAGTATCCAAAAATGTAGCTTCATTCTTCTCTCTTCTTCCCTTCACAGGTCATCTTGTTTTGAGTCCCCCACCTCCACATGCAGGTCCTGCACTGATCACAGCACTGAACATCCTCGAGGGCTTTAACATCTCAAGTCAAGCATCCAGGGGAAATATCTTGCACTGGATGGCAGAGGTAAAAGGAGGTTCAACATTTGTCTGAATTTGTTGGGCTGCTAGAGAATGATTCGTTTATTCCTTAGTTGTACAAAAATGTTTGTAAGTAATTCCCAGAAGAGAATGAGCAAATAGACTGCTAAGGTATAAATCTGAGCTGTGTTGCTCTCTCAGGTAGGTGCAGATGCTGGAGCCTTCTGCTTAGTTGAGCTCTTTCTAACTTAAACAGAGCTTTTTCAGAAGACCAAACTGTGGCTTTTGCCCACTTCTTGTATGTGATCACCTCTACAGAATGATCCCACAGCAACTGAGAGAATCCCACCGATTTCCTCCACCTCTTATGCTACAGAGGCTCTTGTAGGAGACAGGACAGTGGGTGCAGGGAAATTACTGCCTTAGCAAAAATACAGCAACTGGAGGTGTTACACGCTGCTAGAGCTGTGAAGAGGCAGAGAGGGTTGACTCAGCAACGTTATTTTTGAGCACTCTTCTGGGAGCTTTAAATGAATCTGTTTGTTCTGCATTTACATGGGGCCAAGAGTTTCACCCACTGGTTCTCATGTCTTAGGTGAGGAGCAGCAACCTCCTGATAAAGGGCAGTCACTTCAGAACTTGTGTAATCCTGATTACTCAGGATTGCAGGGCTGATCACATGGCTGAGATTCAGTGCTAGGTCAACACCAAATAGTCCAGTCCTGGACAGCCATAACCAAGATGCCTTTAACCTGTGCCCTTGGGTTGGACATGTGCTCTGCTTGTTTCAAGGAAGCTCTTCTGTGGCCACCAACATCCTCTCTACACTATGGTGGCCAGGAGACTGTTTCATGGAAACACGACCTTGTCCAGAAGTTAATCGTGTTCTGAATTGTACATGAGAAGATAAATTATGACATTTCAGGAGAGGTTGTTGATGTGTGGCACATATCAAAATGGAAATAGAAATGGAAAGAAGTGGCATCCCAGTAATCCGATCTGCCAGCTGGCAATGCAGCTGAACCACCGAGCTGGGCTAAGCCAACTGGACAACCCCACCTGGCAGGTGGAACATATACAAGTACTGCCCAATACACTCAGCTCCCCGAGCACAGAGTTTGCCATGAAAATCTGATGCCCTTTGGTTCCATACCCATGCGTGGCAGCGCTTTTCACCGAGGTAGACATTTGAGTTCATAGGCTTTAGCCAACATGCTAGGAGAGCAGGTACCTTCCGTTTGGGGTATCAAAAAATGGTATTTCCAGGGCCACCTAAATGATGCCATGTCTTTCTTTCTTTCTTTGTGTGTTCAATTTAGACATTAAAAATAGCCCTGAATCTAGCTAGCAACTTGGGAGACCCATCTGATGATGTGTCCGTCACTCATGCTGCAGAAGGCATGTTGAGGTAGGTCTGAGGCTGATGGGCACATTGATAGTTGCAAGATGTGTGATTTGGATATCATTCAGGGATTTGCTCTTGTCAGTGCACAGGAAACCTGAGGTTTTTCTGCCTGTTTTACTGGGGAAAGATCAGTCCTTGAGTGTCCAGCCTAGGGCTCACTCCCCCACAAGGATCACAGCTGATACCACAGGGCTCTGGAGATGAGTCATGGGATGTCCTGACACAGATGTTTCCTGGAACCAGTTTGATCTTGAGAGTTCCTCCCACTTTCTGACCCCTCTAAGTATTCCTTCTCAGGAGTTCAGACAAACTACCTTTCAGTACATCCAGTGGTTTGGGAGAGGCCAGGCCTGGGACTTCAGCCCAGACTCCTACCTCAGAGCCAAGTTTAGCCACAGATGGTGGCCAGAGCTGGATCTGTCTCACCTTCCTCTGCACTCAGGGGACCAGCACTCAACCAGTGGTGACACCTCTTGTCTGTCAGGGGTGAGTTCACGTCCACAGATAGAGCCTGGGAGGTTCATGGTGTTCCCTTGCTGTGTGGGCTGAGCCACGTTTCCTTCTATCGGATGAACCAGAGGAGCTCCCTGCCCTCAGCGCCAGCCCCATCAGGGAAACACAGCCCATAGCTGTGTAGGTGTACACCCACCAAGAAACCAAGAGATGTTCAGCTTTCTAAGCTCATTGCCTTCTTATCTCTTTCTCTACTCATTGCTGAAGTAAATCAGAAGCTAATTCCCTGCGCCTGCTGATTAATGACTCCCAGTCCTTTTCATTTGATCTCCACCTCCCTCACTTCTCTGTGGAGAGCAGATCTGCTGCCAGCCAGGTTCTTGTCATGGGACCTGATGACTTCATTGTTGCGGTTGTAAGGTAAAGGATTTACTTCTTCTGTCCAGAATTTGCTCAGAGGGTGGGAGCAGGGAGAAGAAAGGTTCAGCACGACAGGATGGAGCCAGACCTGAAGCTCTGTCGTATGGGATGAGGGATTCCCTCTCAAAACAAACCTAGCCTAGAGCTGTAGCTTCCAGCCTGTTGGGTCAGCCCATGGTCTGCTTCTGAAATAGCCTGAAAAGGTAAAGTTTATTAAGAGAGGTTATGCTTTTCTAGACAAGATTTGTAGTAACAGAAGAAATTTTGAATTGATTCTTAAAGTAAAAATGGCATTCTGTCATGGTTTTGGCTGGGACAGAGTTAATTTTCTTCATAGAGGCTCACACAATGCTGTGTTTTGGATTTTTGATGAAAATAGTGGCGATGTTTTCGGTTGTTGCAGAGCAGTATTTACACAGAGCCAAGGACTTTTTTGCTTCTTGTGCTGCCCTGTCAGCGAGGAGGCTGGGGGTGCACAAGGAGCTGGGAGGAGATATAGCCAGGGCAGGTGACCCAGACTGACTAAAGAGATATTCCACACCATGTGACGTCATGCTCAGCCATAAAAGCTGAGGTAAAGAAGGAGGAAGGGGGGGACGTTGGGAGTGATGGTGTTTGTCTTCCCAAGAAACCATTACACGTGATGAGCCCTGCTTTCCTGGAAGTGGCTGAACACCTGCCTGCCCATGGGAAGCAGCGAAAGAATTCCTTGTTTTGCTTTGCTTGCACGCGCTCCTTTTGCTTTACCTAGTAAACTGTTTTTATCTCAACCCATGAGTTCTCGCACTTTTATCTTTCTGATTCTCTCCCCATCCCACCTGGGGAGGGTGAGTGAGCGGCTGTGTGGCACTTAGCTGCCTACCGGGGCTAAACCACAACACATTCCCAAGCTGCCCAGCCCTCATGGGGCTGCTCTGTCCCAGTTAGTCCTGCAACAGGAAGAATGGGGAAGGCGGGGTGGAGATGTGTGGACTGGGAAAGCCTCGAGGTGCTGCTCTGCCCTGTGTGATCCTACCAGCTCTGCCCACATCCCTCACGTGTCTGGTTTGGCCTGAGCCTGCTCCCTAGAGAGGTGACGGCTGAATTTATCAGCATGGAGACAGACCAATCATCCAGAGGGGAATCCTTCAACACATGGAGGGACTGACCCACTATTGCCCACGTGTTACTGTGCCTGCTCCTAAATACATGGAGACTTCCACTGTGCACATCTTACCAGCTGTAACAAAATGTAGAAGATTCTCTGTCAAGCCAAGATGGGGCAGAAATTTGGAGCACTGAAAGCCTCAAGGTATACAATGAATCACTGAGAGGAATTTTATGAGATTTCTTCTTGTTTCTTTTCAGTTCTTTGAATCGTCCCTTTGGCAGTGGAATAATAACATCCTCTGGAGTCCTCCTGAACAGCCAGATGTTGGACTTCTCCTGGCAAAATAAAACAATGAACCACTCAATTTCCAGGCTGGTAATTAATGACACGACAAATTCTTTATTTGAGCTATCTGCACAATTTTTATTAATTTTATTCTCATCTCCACAATGGTGAGGCTATTTGGTGCCTTATTAATAACTTAGAGAGAACTGCCTATAGAAAACTCCTATCTTTTTATTATATGAGCCACTGAGCAGAAGGCTTCATGTGTATCAGTTATCACTATAATGCAGTTTTATCAAACAGCATAGTGCAGCAGCATGTCTCAGGTACCTATTTTTCCTGAAGCCCAGATGCACTTCAGAGCAACTATCCTCTAGAGACTTGAATTAAGAACTCTTTTTATGAATTACTGCTCTGCAGGTTTAAAAGTAATAGAAAGTGGTAGAAAAATCTTCAGGTCTTGGAAAGAAAAAATTACAGACCAGAACTGGTAGCTTCCAGTGCTGCCTTGTTGATTCTTCTTGTCATGTATTGCAAAACTGTCCCACTTTGCTGGGCTGGTACTTTAGGAGTGCGTGAATGGCTCTGTATGTCCTCTGTAAAACAGCTTTGAGAGCCATGGCATGAAATGGGCTGGATCCTGTTAACGTCAGAGAGCATTATCATAGCAGTGACAATGGCAGCCTTATAAAATTACACAGGTGCAATTGCTGGCTCAAGCAGAAAGAGTAAGAAGTTAACCTGCACAACTTGAGCACCAGCAAAGCCTTAGCCAGCTTGCTGGAATTTTTTGGTGTGTCTTTTTCCTCACCTGCAGCAAAATCTCATTCAGCCTCGGAAACGGCCCCTCTCTTTCTTGTTGCCCACCATCGTGAGGCCATCTGAGGGGATGTGTGGGACCTACCTGTGTCTGGGAGCTAACAACGGGGACAAAGCCTTGAGCAGCATTGTTCAGGTCAGTGCTGCGTCTGGGTCTCCACCCCCTCAAGCAGCTGTTGGTCTCAATGCGAAGCAGGGTCCCCTCCTGCAGGCGCAAGTTTTCCGTCCTAATGTCCCAGGTTGTGTAGCTCTGGTAGCTCTTTACCCTGTGAAAAGCTTCTTTTAGTGCACTCCAGACTAAATTCCTCCCTGCTCAGCACTCACTGTAAGCTGAGGAGCTCCTCATAATTTATTTTTAATTTGGTGAAGTACTTGCCAGTAGCTTCATTGTATGCATAACAGCACCAGATTATTAAAAAGAAAGTTGGCTCCCATTTTCCTTACCTCTTGAAAGGCATTATTCAGGGCAAAATTAAAGCCAACCATTGCTTCCTAATGCCTTCTTAGGAGAAGTCACATGTTGACCTTCTGGCTGTAATAAATACATTTTTAGAGATTATGTCAAGTTCCAGACTTACAAGTCTCCTAAGTTAGCAGGAACTATGTGACAAAAAGCCCATACAATCCTGAAAAGGTACCACTTTTCCATCAACAATATACAGGCTGTATTTCAAGGGTCTCTTCATGTGTGTGAAAACCTGCATTAGTTCACACAGTTTGGTAGATAGTTCAAATTCTTCTTCTTTCGCTGCATCTGCGGATATTGGAGCTACCCATTAGGGGAATGCTCAGGAAGTTCGCTTTTACTCTCATTACTCTTTTATTATTGAGGATCTTTTATTCTCTTGCAGGTTTTGGTGAATGTTTTAGCATTTAACAAGAATCTCAATGAAAGTTTGTCACTTGGTCGACTTCACCCACAGCTTCAGTCCAACACCTTGCAGGTTGACAGTGAGTATGGACACTGGGTGTGGTACAGCCTACAGCTCTGGCATGTTCAGGAGAGTAGCAGCATTTCCTTAGCACACTGCTGTGGAACTACCACAGCCCAGTGCACAGCTCACCATGTTGTAGGAGCCCTGGTGGGTGCAGAGGGTTTGGGGGCAGACAAAAAGTGGCAACCTAGCTTCTTCAAAGCTTGGAGCCTTGCTGAGCCATGCTGTTGTCTTGATAGCACTCCCTGACCCCTCCCACACCACCTGTCCAAACTCTTGCAAGTGCTTCTCACCAACCCGCCTTCTGTTCCAGCCCATCTCCTAGCAGCAGCCTTGTCCTTTCCTGAAAACCTTTTGGGTGATCTGATATTATGTCACTGTGGATATCCAAATAAACAAGACTGCAACCACATCTTCACCTAGACAGGTCCTGAAAGCTAGCAGATTTTCACACACTTTATTACCGCTGCCATAAATGCTTTTATTTCACTCTCCAGTCTGTGTCTCTAACTCCAGCAGCTGGGGAAGACAAGGCTTAGGACAAGGCTTTTAGCTTGACAGTGCTGGAAATTCAGCATCAATGCTGACACACTGGAGACTGTACTGCCTGCTCTTGTCCTTGTTATTGCAAGTCTTGGTCTATTCGATATTTTTCACAAAGCCTGATATCTTAGCAGAATGAACCATAAGTGAAATTTTGTTCTTATTTCACACAAAATAGCCAAAGTTTCTAGGCCTTCCCGTTTCAGAGGAAAATCTAAAAATGCCTGTCAGGTGTGACCAACAGGCTTGAAAAATAGAATGTAGTTAAAATTAATCCAAAACTTCAAAAGGTCCTAAGTTGTAGGTTTGGACATTTGGCATCAACAAGATATATGTTAAGATACATTTGTAATGTATATAGCTTAAATTAGTATGGGATTTTTGTGTGCCCGCTGGATTTGTCCAGCTGCATCCCCTGTTTTGCATCCTCAGGCACTTCTATTCACATGGAAATTATGAAACACCAAATAAACAAAATAAAAAAAAAGGAGAGCAAACAGCCTAAGGTAGGCTGGAAGATGAAGAATTACATGAAGGGGAGGCTGGAATGCTTATCACATTCTAATTTACAAAGTTTGTCATTTTGCAATTTGGTTTACTATCATTTGTTTTGAGTTGCTTTGCATCTTACTTTGATTAATACTATTATTTTTAACTGAGCTCTTCAGAGCAGGCACTGCCCTTATTTCTGTAAACAGAATAACTAGGATAGGTGCCAACAACATATTTTTCCCTTTTTCCAAAGAGGAAGATCTTCCACGTGTTTAAATGATCTTCTAGATCTTCTCATTTCCTTTGCTGCACGGAGCAATGCCCAACTCTGAACAGCCTTTGCAGCTGAGAGCGTGCTTGGGGTGGTGAATGCTTGTCCTCAGGCTGCTTGGCTCACCCTATCTGGGACACCTTCTGAAGAGGCCACACGCAGTTTTGTAGACACTGGAGATCCCAACAGGGTTAAGACAGAGCTTTGTATCAAAGGCAACAGTGGTTTCAGTTACAAACCCCTCTTTTAAATCCCTACAGGTGAATTTCCTGAAGAAGATATTGAATGTCTTGTAGCCAGGGGCCATGAAGTGGAAAGAGTAAAAGTGATCTCCCTAGTTCATGGGACCAGGAGAACCAACAGTTTCATCATTGGCCTGAAGGACCCCAGGAGCGTGGATGCTGCTGGAGCCGCAATATTGTAGCACCTCCCAGGTGACATATACACTGAACAAGGCTTTAGACAGATCAACCCAAGTGATGTGCATGTTCTGAAACGGCCCCCTCCTCCTCCCCAGAGAGGGACCACTGCATACACACACATATATCTGCACTGCTGAGTAAACTTTCTGCATTCCCTACCCAGGATGACAGGAGGGGTCGGTGGTGCCAACATGTATCTCTGATTTTTTCTCTCTTTAAAAAATTATTTGAATTGCAAGCTGCCCAGTCCTTGTTATAGGAATGCAGGGAGCACACTTTTGGCAGCATCTTGTCATTAATTTCAGTCTTTTCAAAAGCCCAATTCTAGCCAACATCTTAATTTTAGTGAGCAGGAACATTAGCAAAGAAAAAAATGACAGGAAAAAACAGCTGCTGATAATACTGTAATCTTCATCTCCATTTCTTTCTAAAGTTCATTCTTTGCCTCTTCTGTAAGTCAATAATTAATGCAGCCTAATGTAGTGTTTGTAGGTGCCTGTAGCTGGAATATCAGGGAGTCCTTTAATGTTCTGTATGGGGCCAGCTGATTTTTACCAGCATGCAGCCTCCTGTGTTAGTTCCTTTTCTCACATCACTATATACCTTGAATTTCTGGAGTAAATACTTTGAATCAAGTTGCTGTGCAGTCTCACTGGAAATCCGATTTTGAATGGGTCTGCCTCTTTACTGGTGAACATGGACCACCATTTCACTGCTTTTGTTCCCAGAACAGCTGCCCCACCACACATTTTGTAACCAGAGCAATGGTTTTCAACTTTTAACAACTTGTGGACCCCTCCATTTCTTACAGTGGTCCAATCTTCTCCATAGTGAATTTAAGCTTAGTGGTAATGGGCTTTTTTTTCTTAGATACTTTTTTGGAGATATTTTTGAAGTACTCCACAGACTTGTAAAAAATTCACAGACCACAGACTGAAAACCACATTTAAACAGTCTAGGTAGATTCAGGGCTTTCCTTACACTGCCTTATCTCAGTCTGCTTTGAAAGCCTGAGTTGTATAATCCCTACAGAGAGGCTTGGGATTTTCTGCTTGCTAAATTCATGCCTGTACTTCAGCTCAGGTGGCTCTGTTAGAAAAGCTGAAGAGAGAAAAGGTACAATACAAAGCAAAAATTACTGAGATGTTTTTCTGTCCACAGCACAAAGCAGAATATAAGAGTACTTCTGCATTTCTTGTCTGAAAAAGAATGAAAAAAAACACCACATCTGTTCACTGCACCATTTCATTCAATCCACATTTGAACATTTCCTTCTATTTTTTTTACTAGCAAGTTAGATAGAGACACCTGACACTAAAAAATTCTGGAATTTGATCATTTTCTGTAGTCTAAATTGTGATGATTTCCTTCACAGTGCAAATGTGTCTATAGCCGTTGTACTTATTATATATGTATGTCTGCTTGTGGTTGCCTTGGTCTGTCATTTGATGATTACACAAGTTACCCCAGCCTTCCTTCTGAGAGCCACGCAGACAGCGATTTGTTTGTAACGCACCTTCCTCACGCAAGCTGCTATTTGGCACAGGGAGCATGCAGGCTGCTTTGAGGTGATCAGGAAGCTACCACTGATAATTGGACTAATTGTTCCTGACACCAACCAGCCAAGCATCTCTAAGCATCTTACGCTAAGTCTTGCACATTGTGCTGAGGAGGGAGAGAGATGTTTTTATTTTCCACTGAAATTCAGCCACCCATGAGGCAGCCACTTAGCAGACATGAACATCTACAGTATTTTCTGTTACAGAAGTGTCAATGGCCTCATCCAAGAGACGGGGCAATTACAGCGTTATCTTTGGGAAGTTGTACACTGTGTCACCAAACTGCCCAAAAGGCAAGAACAGGCTTTACTCACCAGAGGGACCTCAAATCTATTTATTTATTCGTCTGTCACCGGCACTAGAACTGGTCACTGCCCAAAGTTGGAGCATTCCTAAAACGTTACATGTCCTGGAGCAGACCTCCTCAGGTTTAACAGGAAGGGGAGGATGCCTTTTTGTGCGTTGAATCATACTGGTGGAAATTTGGGACTTTCTGGTAGAGGACAGCAGTGATCTGTCCCTCAGACTTGGAGGTTTACTGAGCACAACTGCAAAATAAGTGGCCAGGTAACTGTTGCTATGGTACTTTGCATGGAATATTACAGAACACTTTGAAAGATAACATTCCTACTTACTCATTCAATTCTTTTCATGAATTCACTTTTGATGCTGGAAACTGTATTCATTTGTAAGATATAGACTCTGGTCTTGATTCAAAAGGGCACTTACATGCCCCAAGGTACGATTTCAGAGCAATTATTCAGAATCTTAAAATAAAGCATGTTCCTAAGTGCTCTGCTGCATCATGGCCTATGTTGCAAAAAAAAAAAAAAAGGAGAAAGTTTAGAATTATTGGAAGATGAGTCTTAGTCCCCTAAGTAACGGCTGAGAGAAGTAAAGATATTTTGAATTATTTCCCATTTTCTCTGTTCAAAAATGGCATCAGTGTAGCACAGACATATTCAGTACAGAAACCTTTAATCAGCTAATTGGCCCAGCGTCTCTGATACTTTGAGTCAATCTGTTGTGATGAGATCTGATGAACTTAGATTGTGGCACCAAGAAATACCTGATGTTTCCTTATGTACAGGTGAGATAGACATTGTGGAATAAAGGGCCATTCTGGAGATGTGTGTGCACGGTATCTGCATTGATTTCAACCGAGCTATCGCAGACATCTAACAACTCTGAAGCAGAATTTGTCCTGAAACTTTTACATCAAAGTGTCTGAGGAGCTCAGAACACAAAATACAAAATACAGGATGGCTGAGAAAAACACAAAAAAATAAAAATAAAAAAAATAAAGAGATGCCTTTGTCAAATGTAGCTATTATGGTCTTGAAAGTGATCTGCTTGTTTCTGTCCACATTTGCTTTGGTCTCCATTGACATATGCAGTTTTTTACATTGAGATAAGCTGAAGACAGGATTGGCACTAAGTGTTGGCTCAATTAATCAGTGATTTCTCACAAAGGCTCAGTGCCATTAATGAGTACAGTTAACAAGCAGTGCTTTGCTAGCTGTAGATACCTCTGTTGACCTGTGCGTGTCAAGCCCTTATTGCTGCATATAAAGCCCTAAAGGAGGGACGAGGCTGAGGTTGGCATCAGGGGGGCAAGGATGCTCTGGCTCCTCTGTTGTGCCATTCTGTTCCCAGCATTTTCCTGTTCAGTGCATGGACATGGGGACAGGCTGGAGTGTGCGCTGCTCCCACCAGCCTGGACCAGGGGAAATGCTGAGCTCATTGGGGTTGTTAGAGCCACGCTGCTGGTGGTGCCTGGGACGAGGAAGGGCTGGGGACCCCTGTCACCCCTGCTGCCACTTGGCTTGGGTGTGAGAGCAGTTTCTGCTCACCCTGGGTGTTTCTGCACAGTTGCCCATACCTAGCCACCGCTCCCTGCCAGCCACGCTCCTGCTCCCCTCACCCCAGTGCCTGGGGTCTGGGGGCTGTGAGGAGCCCACAAGGGTGCAGCCAGGGCAGAAGACCCAGGTCCCCTGTCTCCAGGGATGGAGATCCTGCCCTGCCCTGTGCCGTGCTGCCAGCATCTGTCTGACGGTCCCCCAGCTGAGGTGGTGGGTTTCTTCTCATGCAAGTTCATCTCTTTCATGAATGACAAAACTATTTTTATCATACATCAAAGATGCTGCAGATTTTGCAAGGTTTTAGGAAGAATCAGGTGGAATGGGAAGAGCTCTGAAGCACACTGGTGTTTTCATAATGACAACTTGGGAAAGATCATCCCTACTTCCCTGATGGACATCTGTGTGTCGGCCAGAGACAGGAGAGCGGCTGGCAGGCAGAGGCAGCTTCCAGAGAGGCAGGGTGCCGCATGGAAATGAAACAGGCTGCTGCAGAGGGCAGAAGGGATTAGGTGGCTGGAGCACTCGAGCACTGAACCACGATGCCCACGGAGGGCCCTCCAGTGGCCAAAACAGTTTTAGATGCAGATTGTCCTCCGGGGCTGAGCCTGCCACCACGTCCTGCGTGACCACAGCTACGTGACAGTCGTGGCCCTTCCTGCTGGTTTCAGGCTGCCTGTCCACCAGGACCATCCCCCAGCACCTCCACGAAGCGGGGAGATGCTAAGAGCTGGGCATCCCCACCCTCTCTATCAGGTTTGCAGCCAGCTGCCACCTCTCTCTTTCTCACCACACTCGCACATTAACCAAATTCTAGATATCTACAGACTGGGATCAAAAGTAATTACAATCACAACACAACAGGTCTTCTCCCTTCTCTCTCTCTAAGTGAGTGCTATACCGGTGTTAGAGGAGAAATCACTTTGTACAAGTCAATATTTAAGTTCAGAGAATCTATAACTAGTTGTATGTCTTTTTCTGTATAGTATCTTTCCTTTTAAAATACTATCATGTAAAAATGCATGTAAGTATAACTGTAATCTTGATTTTCTTGATATCAAATGCATTTCTCTGTTCTGTTTATGGACAAGGAAAAAGCCCAAACACAGCTGTCTTTATGTGCTGTAAATAGCTCTCATCCCTCACCATGTCCTCTCAACAGGTGACATTTTATTAACAGGCATCTTTCATTTTGCAGCAAAGCTTTGAAATCCAAACCAAAAGTAGGGTCTCCTTGGACAGAGGTTCCACAAACACAGAACAACAGGCCAGATCTGACCTGAAAAATCTCCGGTCTCGGTTGTGGTGTACAGAGGCCAGGCAAGAGCTAGAAATGTTCAGGCTACACAGGGTGGATCCGGGCTGTGTAAGAACCCCAGCTGAGCTGTGGTGTGTTCTGGAGACCTGCCTACAGCTCACATTGCTACACAGATGAGGCTGCATGTGCAGACAGCAGTGAACCAGGGCAACAGTGCTTGAGCTGTCCTCTATAGCTCCCCCATAGCTTCCTCGGACTGCAAAGTGCAGCTGGAGAAAGTCCCCCTTCTCCCCCCTCACAGTCCCCCACGTCATGTTATTCCCTTCTTACCATCACCAGGTGCCTCTTGGTCTCCTGCTCCATGTGTTGGCAGCCAAAGCTGAGGGTCTTCCACCAGCCACAATGTCCTGGGCAGCCAACCCCCTTTGGGTTCCTCTAGCTACTGGTCTTAAGCAGAGATGTCTCATGAGGGTCCCCAGACGTGTCCTTTCACCCAGCTGTCCCTTCAGCTCTATCTTCCCCTTACTTCCTTACGCTCATGGCAAAGCTATTTCCACCTCTTTGATAGAATGGGGATTCATTTTAATCACGCAGGGTTTGTGCCGATTCTGGCCTCCTGCAACAGTGAGCAGAAGTGTAAGAAAAAGCCATCAGATGCAGCATGTTATGAAGTGCTAAATGGATGTGCAAGACAGCAAGCTGCTAGTGAAGGAAGGGCTTTTTTGCAGACTCCATGTGTGATTAGGTACAGGAAGGCTGTCTGCGTGGAGCCTCTCAGGCCCAGATCAGAAAGTTACAGCACTGGGATGGCTAGAGCAGGTCTTGGTGAGGTACACCAACGCTGTGCTTCCAGAAAACTCAGCTGCTGAAAAATAATGCTCTATTTGTTACTTTTTGTTATGGTTTACAATATGTGCCCTGTATTAATGTAAATTATGTATACAAAAACAAGCAAACAAAACAACCCCCCTCCCAAAAAACAAACAACAACAACAACAAAACCAACCAACCAACCAACGACCACCACCAAAAAAAAAAAAAAGACAATCTTGCATTAAGTTTGGAAGTAGGACAAACCCAGCTAGATTTGGTGGGAAACACGGGTTTTTTTAAAAGCACATTCTGATTTAAGCGTGTGCTGGATGGGTAAATGCATTAGCCTTTTCAGGAAGACCAGGCTGTTAAGAGGAGGAAGTTAAATGCATCCAGGTAAAAATGTGCCTCCCTGTACGGAAGAAAGAATGAAGACACGTGAGGAGGAAAGGTAATTCTCAGATACGGAAGAAGTCTTCTTTCAGCTTCCTCATGTATCCAACTCTAAAGAGAGAAGCAGAGTAAAACAAACCCCAGGACACATTTCCTCTAATGTGAAAGGCTCCTGGCAAACAGAAACTCCCTGACAGAAAATCAAACGTGCCTAATGTTCCTTGTTGCCAACCCGTGGCTGATGCCCCATCTCACCTGACATTTCTGAGGGAATTCCTCAGCAGCTGGGGAAGGGTTATTCACTGGGACCTTGACTCACAAGGTTTCGGACCGGGAAGCAAGCTTGAGTTCTGGGACAACCGTGCGTGCACCTCGGCTGCCACACGCTGGCCCTAGTATCAGGGCAGCACTGCGACTGGTAGCAAAGAACACCAGTGCAACTGCAAGCCAGCACTGTGGGCTTGCGTCCGTAATCTGCCACCTCACCCAGCCCCACTCTTCCTGACTTTGTCCCTCCATGCTGCTTCTCAGTCCTTTGTGGTGCCTTCCGTGAGGGAAGCAAGGCAGGAGGAGAGGTGTGCTGGATGTAGGGTCCCATGTCCCAGAAACCAGAGAAGACATACATGGAGAAAGACATAAACAGAAAAATCCTTTAGCAAAGAATCACTAAATGTTTGTCCTTTCGCAGGGAGCGTTAGAGCTGCAAATGCTAAGTAAACAAACAATCGACTTGCAGCTTTCCATATACCAAAAATATCTGATATTAAGATAAGTCATATAGTAACCACGGTGTTTATTTTTTTTTTTTTACGGAATGGATTTATATGTCAATTAAAAAAATCAGGTTTTTTTCTGTGTTGCCAGCTATAGTGACAAATCACATATGAGATTATTGTATTTAAAAGGTTTTGCAAAAAAATGTTTTCCTCTTTTTATGTCATTTATACTGGGTACTTGGCGGTAATCAACGTAAACATCAGGATGGTTTGCAACAGCTAGATCCATCCACGCAGATCTACGGGCCTGCGCATCGCTCTCGAAGACAGCACTACTCAAGTTGCTAATGTTAATCATACATTTTTTCGCAGGATCAAAGTCTTTATTTCCATGAAAGACTTTCGATTATTTTAGTAACCTTAAATAGTAATTGCCGTTTGCTTCTTTTGTTTACCATGGGTAGATAATCACTTTCTGATTAAAGCAGTGACTGGCAGGAACAAAATCAGACATTTCTGCAATGGCACTGTCTTTTTACATGACTTTAGTATTTCCTATGTTAATAAAGGTTTGCAGGTTACGATGCAAATTCCCGGAAGGGCTCTGTGTCCTGCAAGCTGCTCTGTATGGCAGATCCCTGCTGTAAAGCCCCTCTGCGTGCTGGTGTGTTTTTTTAGGAAGTACCATCTGTATTAAAAAATATTGTATCCCAGTAATTTTCTATAAAGGTCTTCTACTGTTTTTTTTTTTTTCACAACTTCAGCCAGGAAATAACTTTTATTAATTTACAGAATTGGACAGTAAACCCACAGCCTCCAGGGCTATCACAAGTGAAGCATCGCTCATCTGGTTGACGATGCAAAGGATCTCGCCTCCTGCGGAAGTACCGAATGCCAGTGCAGCAGGCACGTAGGTCTTCCCACCTCCCACCACCAGCTGAAGGATGCATCGCATTGAGCTACAGCATCAGGACCATCTAACTGGAGTCGTGCTGCCCACCAGCTTCTGCCAACAGTGAGAAAAACGGATTTCGGTGTAGGTGCCATCACCTGACCCAACGCAGTGCAGCTCCGTGACCGTGTGGCGCAGCACAGCTGTTCGGTGACTTTTGGGCAGAGCTGGGGAGGAGGCTCCCGTGCTCCAAGCTGAGGGTGCCAGCCTCGCCAGGGCGGACATGCAGAAGAGGCTCTCTTTCAGAGAGAAGGGGAGGTAACACTTCCTCCTCTCATGTGAGGCAGCCTCTGGCCCACCGGGCCTCTCCTCACCACCGCACTCAGAGGGGGTGGCTTTGGGCCTGGCTCTGCTCTTCCTGGGGAGCCTCTGTGAGGGGAGGGCTCCTCCGTCCCGGCGCCTGGAGCTCAGGGCCAAGGTGTCCTCTGGTGCCTGCCACAGGTGCCTGGGGTTGTGGGGCCGGGATGGCTCCCAGGGTGCTCCCAGAGAAGATGGCGGCCCGGCTGGGGAAGGCCGCTCCCAAGGGACCAGAGCGGGCACCGAGGTGCCCCTGCAGGCAGCAGGGGGGGGCTCCTAGGGGCACTCGCCCTTCTCTAGCGGGTAGGGCGGGTGGGGCGGGTGTCCCCACATCCCAAGGGCCCGTGAGGGGCCGTCAGGGGCCATGCCACGGTGCAGCAGAGCCCTCACAGAGCACTGGCCCCCGGCCGCGCCCGGGCTGCTGTGCCGGCGCTCCCCGGGGCTGCGCCCCTGCAGCGGGCGCAAAGGTCGGGGCTGCGGCCTCGCGTCCCGTCCGGG